>NW_015148972.1:897648-943375 GCF_001465965.1 Polistes dominula | reverse complement strand
TTTTTTTTTTTCGTAAACGATATTTCTTGCTTTTATTTTTTTTTTTCTTTCTTTCTTTCTTTCTATTTCTATCGTTATAATTTGTTTTCTTTTTTTTTTTTAAATCGAATTTTGTAATTTTTCGAATAAATATTTTTTTGCTGACACGTTTTTCCTCTTCCATCTTGGAGAGGAGCAACGATGCTTTGCACGTATACATATAGTATATATATATATATATAGATATAGGTTTATATATTTTTATTATTATTTTTATTATATATACATACGTAGAGAGATATATAGCGTGGGAAACGCTTTGACTTTTTTTTGTCTTCCAAGGATAAAACAGATTGATATAAAAAAAAGAAAAAAAGAACTTGATTAAAATGATTAAAATAATAACAAGCTTCCTGAGCGAGTATTATCGAACATAGTAAGTGTTACGATAGAAAAAGTGGAAAAAAAGAAAAAAAAAAAAATCAAAAGACAAATACAGAATTTTATTTTCATAATTAAATAAATAATTTTTGTTCGTGTATATGTATATGAAAAAAAAAAAAAAAAAACAATGAAGATTATTATTGGAAGCATTTGGAAAATGTAATGATAAATATAAACGAGAATTAATTTTGTATGAAATATTTCGATTATTTGATTGCACAAATAAACGAGTATAAACTTTCGCAAACAATTGTTTAGAAAAATATGATTTATGTTTTACGTTTAATCGCAGTAATAAAATTGGTATCGTGAAATACGAATGAAATAATCAATGATTATTATTAAATATGCCTAATCGTACATTTATAGAGCATGTTTTTATTTGGTACCCCATTATTATTTGTTACCATGTAATTGGATAAAGGAAAAAAAAAATGAAAATAAAAAAAAAAAAAACAAACAAAAAATAAAATATAAGAAGAATGAACTTCATTGGAAAAATACTTTGGACAATCGAAATTGGATTGTATAATCAGACTGCACTTTTAAGCGTTTTCTGGTATATCATTTTATATAATAACTTGCTGTCCCACTATCTATTATGTAAATAATTAATTGATTAAATTATATAATTATAGATAAAAAGAAAATAATTTAATTGAAATTGAGAAAATCTTAAATTCTATTTTTAATCTATGTAAATATCTATATTATATATACAGAGTGTAATTCTGGAAATTGGGACAGACTCTACTACTATTTTTTTTAAGTAATATATTAATATATCTATATTATACAGGATGAATCAATAACTATTACCATTTACAAGGAAACATTTACAGTTCATTTTTTACCGATTTTGATCTTTTTCTATGTGACGAATTTATCAAAAAAATATAATATAAGTTCTGCTAAAGTTTTTGATCAAATATGAATCAATCAGTGAGAACCTACCCTTTTTTGTTTAATTCCACATTTTACATATTCATGAAATAATTATTTATTATGTACAAATGGATAAGCAGGTGTGGGAGATGGGAATGGAATAAAGAAACTAGAAGAATTAACAAGGATTGTGTACAATCTTCTTGTCTCAGATATTTTGAAAACTTTATAACACAGTTTTGTAAGGGTCTCCGTTAGGATTAAACATTAATTTAGGAGTAGAAGAACAACAACTACCAAATATTTCTTTTTAAAAATACAAGGGGAGAAGTTTAAGAGGGAAGAAAATAATTTCAAATTTCTATCTTGACATTTTTATTAACACAGGTTTTTGAGTTTTTGAGATAAAATTGTGAATATATATTTTTTTTAATGACTTCAATAAAGTTACAACACAGTTATACAGCACAATATGAGTATTAACTGTATTTGAAAAACTTCTTTCAAAAGTTTTTGTTCTTTTTATGGAAGAAGCCAAAATTAATAAAAAAAAAAAAAAAAGATCAAAATCGGTTAAGAGTTAATTGTAATGTCTCATTGTTAGAATAACTCAGGAATTATATGATTGTTTAGCAGAAAAATTGTTCTCAAACAGAAGTTGCATGGGGGACAACAACAAGGAGCCGTAAGTATGACGTTTATTTGATTTTTTTTTAGCCTAGGTGGAGTTGTTTTGGAGATATGAAGATCACATTAGTTTTTTTTTTTTAATGGAATGATATGATTTTGTATTAATTTTCTAATGACAATTGTTGATCTGATGTGTGGTGTGTGTTGCATTAATTTTGAATCTATGGGGCATCAAAAAAATCGAAACTTTTGATTCAAACAAATGAAAGCAATCAATAAAACAGTTTTTAGAATTTTAAACGAATTGGGGGTACGAGGTGTACGAATGGAGGGGGAATTTGTTGCAGAAAATGTCAAGGTTGTGTCCATGCACATCGTGGGAAGAACTGAGAAGGGAAAGGGGATGGTTAGTGCTAGCAAACCAATCAAAAGAAACCACGGTCTTCATCACAATCCTCATTTACAGCAATGGAAGATGACCTTGTATACAAGGACTTTTTTAGTTGGTACAAATCCAACAAAACTCCTAGGAATTGGCCTGGAGGAATCTTACGTGTCACTTTATTAAAGATTTTATTCCCTGTCGAGATTTATCAATGAAAAATGATTTGCATCGTTAGAAGAAACGTTAGAACCTGCTGACAAATTTCATTTATAAACGCGTTCGATCATCCCTCATCGGAGGGAATGGATTTTGTAATAAATATTAACAAAACAGGATATCGGTATCAATCAAAATGATATTACGCTGGTAAAGAAGAATTCAATAACGATCATCTCGTGAAAAGTCATGATACGAATAAGATTATTCATAATTATTACTTGTTTTTCTATATCTACAAAAATCAACAGGAATCTATGGTTCTAAGGGTGCAAGAATTCATTGCTAGTATTAACAAGTGATTTTATAACAACGTTGTTTTCGTAAGCTCGGAATTTGGCAAGCTTACGGCACAGCTTTTAACAGACATTTGAAAACACAGTTTTTACTTTCATACATCATCATAGAAAAGTTTTTATTGATAGTGTTTTCCTGAGGAGGTGGAGTAGAAGGGTTCAGAAGAATCTTACAATGTAAAAATAATTTTTGATTGGATTCAAATAGTGTGTCTGTATTTGTGTGTGCTTAAAAATAATTCTTTCAATATGTACATCTTTTTATCTCAACCCTGTGACGTATAGTTTTATCGACAAGTACAAAAAAAATTGTATCAAAAGACTTCAAAACCAATTTCTATTTAATCGAAAATGCACGAGAAAATATTCACTCTCGTGAAAATGCAATAAAAATTAAAATATTCTATTATCAGTATAAAAAACAACGAAAATCACATCGAAACCTTTTTTCACGACTCCACCCACGCAATAAAAAACTTAGCATCATAATATTACCTCCTCCCCCTCTCCCCATTTTTCTTCTATGCCATGCAATTTCTGTAGCTAACATTCTTTTTTCATATTATCATTACCAATATAACGGAGTTATTCAAGGTGAATAGATTTATTGATATCACCTTGTATATTCGTAATGTTTAATATATACAAATTTATTAATCGAACGATTAATTTAAAACTATATTAAAAATTATTTTTCAGTCATCAAGTACGTCGTTTTTAAACGATTACGATACTTTCCACGTATGTAGTGTACGTGTATATATATATATCTAGTTTCTCTTATTTTTTTATTATTTTCTTTTCTTTTTTTTCTTATATTCGTATTACCATATAATCTTAAATATATTCTGCATACATCGATACGATCGATATGTCAAATATAATTATAGTTACGATCGTATCCATTTTGCGTTTAACGCGAAAATAAGAATGCCTAGAAGCATTGTTTAAGAATATTATGCAACGAAAATCGGAAAATCCAGTTCTTTAAAGTAGATATTATAGTAGGTAGTAATACGGCTTTTACCGTTTTTAAATATAAATGTTACATTAGATTAACATTAAGTAAGACTTGTCTCCAAGATCTGAAGGAAAAAAGAATAAAAAAAAAAAAAAGAACAAAAATGTTGCTACGATCGAGTTCACTGCAAGTATACAACTATGATTCTCAAATAAATATTTGTTAAATTATATATGTATATAATAATAATAATAATAATAATAATAATAATAATAATAATAATAATAATAAAAATAAATGATATTAAATTAACCTATTATTCTTCTTGTACGCGAAAAAACTTAATATAATTAATTCATTCATTTAATTTAATGTCACTTAAGTGTTTAAGTATTAGACCTACGTAAGTATTTTATAATAGGATGGATGCATTTTTTTTTATTGACTCGATCTCTCAAAATCATTTGAAATTCGTTAAGTGTTGCCCTGTTTTATATACATATATATATACATACACACACAAAAATATGAATTTAAACAATTCACAAAATAATTAACTTTAAATCTAAATCTTGGCTATAACCCGGAATGCCAAGTAAATAAAAACCGATACTGTTTTCTTTCCTTATAGTCCGACCATTTGATATCAAATAATATCGTTTATTAATCCTATGAAAACGTATACTTTGTTTAAAGCAAAGTAAGAAAAGAAAAAAAAAAAGAAACAGAAAAAAAAATATTTCACGATCTTTGTTTAATTATTTCGATCGCGAATTTAATTTCCATTAAACCAAACGCGATTTCATTTTATTTTGTTGTGTGTTTGTTTTGCATATTTTAATATCCGTATATTTCCCAGCTCCTCCTCCCCCCGTTCTTTATTTTTATTTATTTTGTTTTATTTTCCAACACGAAACATTATTAATTATTGAGAACAGTTATTTTGTGACCTCGTAATAGGATTTCTTTGTAGTTCAAAACATTTATACTAGTCTCATGATTCGCAAACGAACGAACGAACGAACGAACGAACGAATGAACAAACAAACAAAGAATACCGTAATGGCTGTTTGCCAACGCCGATATCCTTGAAAATCTTATAACGTATCGTCGTAATTCACGAAGTTAAATCCTTTAGCTTATTTTTTTTTATAATTATCATCATCATCATCATTAATTTGTGTCCTCTAATTCTATAAAATCAATTCGATTACGATAGAAAAGAACGTCATTCACCGTATGATCATCAAAAATCATCCGAATAGTATACAGATATATTTAAATCAATTTGCAATTATTTATCTTTTTGATAATATTACTTTTTGAAGTTTACAAAATAAAAAGAAAGGTCTCGATTCGCGATTCTCGTTCTCCATTTTTTTTTTTAATTGATAATTATTTATTTATTGTTTAATTTAATTTAATTTAGCGATTATTATATAATTTTTAATAAATGTATTTCGTTTAACACTTTTGCTATACCACAAATGACTAGTTGCCTGTATATATGTGTATGTATATGTGATTGTTTTTTTTTTATTATTTTAAATTGTTAAAATCGATTTTAATAATGAGTCTTTTTCTTTGGTCGTAGCATTACGACATGTTGAATTCGGTATTTGATGTTTCATACATATTCCAAATGAAAATTAGATTCTTATATTGGAAGGATCATTTTTATTCGCGAATATAGAATTATTATTTATTATTATACGCGTTTGGGGGTTATTATAATATATTCTACATGTATACGTCATGATAAAACAAAAAAACAAAAACAAAAAGAGAAACGTTGTTATAAGTGGCGTTTTGAGATTCGAAAAAAACTCCTTGAGGTGAAGGGGGTGGACAATAAAAAAATAAAATAAATTAAAAAAAAAAAAAAAAAAAAAAACAAGACAATTGGATCGTTCAGAAAGTTCATTAACCCTTAGAGTGCTATGGACGCATATATGCGTTTACTAAAAATTACTAACCTTATCGTTCGTTTTGTATCGTGTTTGTTAATATTAATGTAAAATAATGTAATATGTGTTTATATTAATTAATTAAATTATATTCACAGAAAGAAAAACTTTAATTATTAAATATAATTTATTATTAATAAATTATTCCGTTTCTACGAAACATTTTAATTAAAAGTATTCAGCACTGAAAGGATTAATAAATTGTTTAATGAAAAATTCAATAATATCAAAACTTTATTGTTAAATAAAAAAAAAAAAAGAAGAAATAAATAAATACGAAAAATAAATAATAATAATTCGTTAAGAGAATTTTGTCCAAACGATCCAATATTTATAGCACGGCAAATAGGCAAGAACATAATGCAATAATTGAAATGTCAAATTATTATTTTATAAAGCTCTTGCTAAAATTGGCAAGATGCATTAAATTATACTTTCATTGTATAATTTATAAACAACGGAATATATTTCATACCGTTATTACAATACACGTTACTTTTCTATTTATTTTTTATTATTTTTATTTTTGTTTTTCAATAGGTATGTAAATAATAAGTATATGTGCATACGTTTTATATACCTATGTATATAACATATAAAACGGCGCGAGAATTTTCTCACCATGTCTATTCTCTTCCTCTAATTTGCTTATTGCGGAAACGAAAATTTGTAAAACATGTTTTTTTTCTTTTTTTAATTTTTTTTTTTTATCGAGAATTTACGTATGGGCGTTTCTGAAAGATTAAAAAAAAAAAAAAAAAAAACAAATCATACACGCCTGTGTAGATTTAGAGAATATTGTAGTGGGATTTTCGTTGAAAATGACGATAACAAAATGACGGAATAAGTTCAACATTTCTTCTTTCTTATATTTTTTTTTTTTTTTTTACGAGATTTTTCATATATAAAGCTCGACAGAATTCTATTCGCGTAAAAAAAAAAAAAAAAAAAACAAATCATACACGCCTGTGTAGATTTAGAGAATATTGTAGTGGGATTTTCGTTGAAAATGACGATAACAAAATGNTTTTTTTTTTTTTTTTTTTTTATTCCTATTTCCGCGTCCTGTCTTATTTTATTTTCTTTTTCTTTCCTTCTAGAAAGCTTCTTTTCGAATATATAAATATTTAATATAGATATTTTTATCTTTGTTTATTTTTTTTTTGTCCTTTTCCTTTAGCGATAGCGAATTACTAAAATCGATTATTATCGAGTTTATCGATATATTGCTATTAGCGATTTAAAATTAAAAAAAAAAAAAAAAAGAAAAATGAAATTGCTCTGATGTATTGCTTGATGAAATATGTCGATTTGGTTAATTCGTGCAAAACTGTGTTAGATTATTTACTTTCCTTTGTGTTATATTATTCTTTCATTCTTTCTCTCTCTCTCTCTCTCTTTCTAACTCATACATACATACATACATACAAGTATACTAATCACGCAACACAACACTCTTTTTATTTCTCTCTCTCTCTCTCTCTCTCTCTTTGCTTTTTTTTTTTCTAATCATGTATTGCTGTGAACTATCGATAAGGTGATGTAAAAAAATACGTAGAAACGATATATTAATGTTCTACATGGAATACTATTCGTGCAACGATTTTGATTAGATCTATTATTATTATTTTTTTTTTTTAACTTTTTTCTCTCTCTCTTTCATTCATTCGAGTTATTTAAATTCATCATAAATATATGTCGTGTACTTAAATATTATAAATTAGAGATTTGATTATCGTCTAATGCGACGCGAGTTTTTTTCTTTTTTTCTTTTTTTTTTCTTTTTTTTTTATTAATTAACGATGATAAATTTTTCTTTTCCATGCATATAAACTTCTTTTTTTTTTTTTCACGGATGTATCATTTTCAAATCTTTCCAATTTTTTTTTTCCACTACAATTTGATCTATTTATTCGGTTCTATGATATCTAATATGATTATTGCAACAATCACGAGCATACTTATTGCAATGAATATGTATGTATGTGTGTTTACTAAATACACAGTTTAACCCATAAATCAATTGGTAAATAATGTAGAAATAGTTGAACATGGAATAATTCACTTGTATATAGGCCTATATTTTATCCTTCAAGGTCAACATTAAAAGAATCAAAGGCACATACAGAATTGTTTTATTAAATGTTCACCTGTATATGCCTTGACATTTTCCAAATCAAATTTCTTAGCAATAATAACATAATGCATTTTTGTCAACTTACTTATGGGTCACCATGAATATGTATGTTTATATACTTGTTAATGGAAAATCGTCTTTTTTTTTCTTTTTTCTAATTCAGACTAAATGATCTATTGATTTGCATCGATTGCTTATTGTTAGTGCATTAAGTTTTAATGTGGGTATGTATGTAATTATGTAATAATAATATATATTTATATATAGAATCTGCGTGAAAACTATGAATTAATGCATGCCCGTGTATATAAGGGTATGTATGCGAGAAGGAACTCTGTGGTAAGACAATGATACTTCGACTAAAATACTCTTTCATCAAGTTCTAGAGACTCGCTAAAACTAATCTTTCTTTCTTTCTAGGAATGAATGATTAAAAAAAGGCTTGTCGAACATTTGGTTGCGCTTAAGAAACAAAAAAAAAAAAAAAGAAAAAAAAAGTAGAAAAAGAAAATGAAACACATTAAAAAAAGTGGATTTATCCTAAATACATATATTTGTAGGTCCATGAACCGTGACTTCCATAGAAGAAAGAATAGGCGATATGCGTTATTAACTTGTAGGTATGTTATCTAAACTAATAGTCCTATTTAAGTCTTTCTTCGTTTCGCGACGATATTAGAAGAGGATTCGCGTCTGGTCCCGCCGAGGAAGAGAACGTAAATAATCTTCAAAATTACGATTTYGCGTAATTCACGTTTTCAATATATATATATAATATTATTTACCTTTCTTTTCCTCTTCCAATTATTCGTCCCATTATATTGCCCTGAGTGTATGTTTGTACATAATCATTAACCATTTTTCTTCTTCGCTTTTTTTCTTTTGTTTGTTGTTGTTGTTCTTTCGTATTCATATTCATGCACGCGCGAGACCAAACACGGCAACAATAAGACATTATTATTATTATTATTATATATATAAGACGCGACTTTGAAAAACGAGAGAAAAACTTTATCGATTTAGAGGAACTTCCTCTAAAGGTGGAACATTACCGACCTGTTGAAAACCGCTCCTGAATATTCGGCCACGACTGGTGCTAGCCCTAGTCTGATCAAGAAGCGTCACATTGTCCTCAAATTCTCGAACCCATCTAGCAGTCTCGTTACCCCAATGAAAACGTATCGGTGCAGCTTGATGAAAGGCCTTCTTTATTCCAAGATTACGCATATGTATACCCTCGCTTGAGTGATAAAAGGATTTTTCACAAAAGTCTTGGGCCAAAAATGGTTCCAATTCCCCTACGATTTCCATGAACGTTGGACGATCGCTCGGTCGCCATTTGAAACACTTTTCCATTATTTTTTGTATATTAATAGGACAGTTTTTCGGTACACTAAGAACACCTTTGTGAAGCACGTAATTTAATACTTCATCGTTAGAAAATCCTTGATAGGGTATCTCAGCGAGAGAAAGTATCTCGTAGAGTACAACACCGAATGACCAAACGTCCGAGTCGGATGTGAAAACGCCATCCGAAAGATTCTCAGGTGCCATCCATCTAATTGGCAAAAGGCCCTTCTTTCCGATTTTATAATAATCGGTCTCGTAGACGTCTCTGGCCATTCCAAAATCTCCAATCTTACAAACCAAATCCTTCGAGATCATACAATTTCTAGCAGCCAAGTCACGATGAACGAACTTCTTCGATTCCAAAAAAGACATGCCGTCCGCAATCTCAGCCGCCATTCTTATTATCCTCGAGGTATCTGGAATTAAATCGGTGTCTCGTATGCGTCGCAAATAAGTCTTCAAATCTCCGTTTTCCATGAGTTCCATTATGACGTACGGCGGAGAACCTAAGCTAACGACTCCTAATAATTTGATTACGTGAAAGGTAGAGAAATTCTTCATAACCGAGGCCTCATTTAAGAACTCGTTCTTCTCACGCTCGCTGCATGCCGCAGAGATCGTCTTGATCGCTACCTCCTCGTTTCCCAAAAGACCACGGCATACCATACCGAAATTACCATTACCAAGTTCTTCCAAGATCTTGACGCTTTCTCTAGGTACCTCCCAACTGTCAAGGATATATTTGGTTTCTATGTAATCAGGATTTACACAGGCTATCAATCTTGCTTGAGTATTCTTCTTTCGACGATATCTCAAGTAACAATATCCAATTATAGCAACCACGCTGAAAAATCCAAAGATTGCCAAGGGTATCACTAGTACTCTATTATCATCAATGAATTCGATGTTAAAACGAACCATCTCGGAAAAATTACCACTGCCGGCTAATGAAGTAGAACGTATTCGTAGACCGTATAGACCAGGACTTAAATTCTTAATGTAGTAAATTTTACGATCCTCGTAACGTCCAACGTATGGTATACACTCGGTACTTTTCTTTGCATCTTTGACATTCAAATTCGTATATTCTATCGTATAACTTACAGTGAGTGCATTGGGATTTCTAACGGTATCCCAAGAAACCACGACTATTGAACTGTTGATCATGTGAGTTTTAACATTGCTAACATTATCGGCCATCTCCCGTTTTTTCGTTCGAATGTTCGTGTATTCCACAGACGAACACATATGCTCATCGTCTCGAAGTTTAACTCCGCAAGCAGCAACAGATATAGTATATAAAGAAAAGTGTTTTAGATATTTCAAATGAAATGAATTATTTCCAGCGCTAACGTTATAAATTAATTCATTGTTGATAATATTCACTTTATTTTCCGATTTGTATTTGAAATCGTACACTGAATTGTATCGATTGAAAACGCAAGAATCTTTCCAGCCAGCATTTAAAGAACTTATCCCGAAATTTTTATTACACAATAGCATCTGGAACTTTTTTGAAGTTGACAATGTAGTAAATTCATCTTTGAAACAGCAAGAGGTAGGAGGAGCGATTGGTTGTAATGGTATTTTAGTAACTTCTTGTATTTCTTCTACTTCAGGTTCATTTATCAAGCCGTATTTGCAGTAATCTCTGGATGAAAGAAATTTTGCGTCGTCTTGTTTTAATGAAGCGGATATCATGTAGTAACCGATAGGACCGTTTGGATACTCCGGTGGATTCCATTTGACCATAATCTCGGTATCGCTCAATGCAACAGAAACAACGTCGGTAGGCATAGAAGGTATGTCACTGCTCGTTCTGAAAAATATTATCTTCGACTGACCTACGGGACTACTAGACGAAAGTAAAAAACTTTCGTTTCTCATAGAAAAAGTCTTTACGTAAACGGCATATTTCGTGTACGGCTTCAAACCCGAAATATGTTTGGTTACTGTCTTCTGAAATAAAGAATTTCCATTGGGTATGTCTACATCAAGCATTTGCCAAGTATTATTACTACAAGAATTCCCTTCGTAAGTGATGTTTTCATTTTCGGTTTCCATGTAACTCAAAATATAACTTAACAATTGTTGTCCTATAGGTGGCTCATAACTATCCCAAATCAAATCGATATAATTCGGGCCTTTTTCTTTAACCGTGATATTTATGTTGACTACACTACAAGCTACCTTTTCTCCATTAGAATCTGGTTGCACCTCGAGATCGCTAAAGTCTGTTATCTTTACCATTTTACTGAATTCTATGATCTTGTACATACAAAGTCTAGGATTGTAATGAAAGAACAATCTTCCATTTTCAATATCGATCTTCTGCGTCGACGGAAAGAGATTCGAAAGATTTGGATTGTCCAATACGACTAAACTCGCATTGTTTATGTCCAATCTTTTACCTTTGATAACTCGGAGTTTTTTGAAGAAGCCCAATGATGTTATTGGAAAGGAGTGAGTCACTTTCAGATACTCTGTGATCTCTTCTATCAAACCAAAAGCTTCAGTCAGTTCTCGCATGATGTTTGGATTACCATTTCTTATTTGGAATTCCAAAGCCCCGTCTACTACAGTCGTCCCTCGAAATATTTGAGCATCCGAGATGTGCCTTATTATAGCACTATGACCTATTTTACGACATCGTGCCTTGCAAACTTGACAGGTGGTAACCTAAACGAAATAAATTAATTTTGTATAAGTATTATTATTATTATTACTGGGACTTTAAAAATAAGATACAAATAATCATATTGAATATTCATACGTTATTTTCATCGACATGATCCTCGTATCCCTCGGGACACTGAGTGATGCAAGAACCGTTAAAGGGTCGCCATTTTTGTTCATCTTCGAGTCTCCATATTTTCCTCAAGTTATTCATTCTTATACATGCTAATTCAGTAATACATCTTCTTGATATATAGGCATATCTAAAAACACAGAAGAAGTAGACGGTTATTATCGTTTACTTAACACGAATATTACGTAACATGGATTATTCTTGACGAGGATTTATCTTCAAACGTGACTTACAAATGACTTGGACAACTCTCAACGCATTTTCCTTCATGCCTATAGTGTTTACAAACGTAACAATCTCTATCCGTTTCGCCATTGCATTCTCCAAGACACTGATCATGACACTTTGGTTTTTCAGTTACTTGACAATGTTGTGCGGTCCAACAATGACCATCAGAACACTGAGAAGAGCAACCAGGGCATGAACTTTCATTGTTATTGTCCTTGATAAAATTATCTCCAGCCGTGACTATAACGTTCCAATTTAATGTATTGGTATAACACAAGGCTGAATTTTTTTCAATTCTTACCCCACCTCTTGCAATCTTCGTCAGTTTTGTTAAGCCGATCTGTAAGTTCGATAAGATAAAAACATATTAAAAATGATCTTGACAGTCAAAGACCAAACCTATCGGTCAATTTAATTAACCGATTAACCCACCACTTGACCCGCCTATTAACCGGTACCTCTTTGATGTAAATTGAAACGAACCTTCGAACCGGCAAAATCAGCTTTGCTTTGCCGTGGGAATGACGATCACGATTGATCTCGTGCGACAAATATGACTACTACTACTACTACTAACACTCTACTGACTGACTCATCGTACACCACACCACGACGTAACATTTAAACGAATAAGGTAGAATCTAATGCGGTGGCCTTGCCTTGCGGTAAATTATCCATGAACATTATCAATCATCCAAGCACCAGGATCTAACGGTTAAAACGAAATGAGAAAAAAATCTGCAATCTCACCTCCTGCAGGTTTTGCATCTCGTACACCATAAATGCATAATCCGTAAGCAGTATATCTCCTCTGATGGTCTCGAGATTCGGAAATAGAGTTCCAAGGCTCTTCAATCCGTAAACGCGATAAAGCAGAAAATAACCAGTAATCTCTCTTAGATCTGGAAAGCTAACGTTTTCAAAATCTGATCCTGTATGATTCTCGATCAGAACAATCTGTAGGAAGCCCTCGATCACGCGACAACCTTGTAGTATCGCAAAATTATGAACGTTGTTCCTAATATCGATGCTCTGACATATACCATCTCCTATTGTTACATTCTTAGATCTTCGTGTTTTCTCTCGTATCTCCTCGCTAGATTTAGTCCTTGATCTCGGATAATGCGAGGAATGTTGATAGCTTTTGTTCGAACCATCGATGCTGTCTACTGACCTGTAAATCACAATCATCAAAAATCCTTCTCCAAATTGAATTAGATTGAAAAACAAAACAAATATCATTCCTAAATGTAAATTACGTAGATGTGTGTGTACCTATTGTCATCGATGGCCCTGGTATTCCTATAAACAGCCAAGTTGGATAAATCTTCCGACAATTCATCGAATTTGTTTATCCTTTCGACGAAATCATCCTCGTAGGTGCCCATAGCTGTATTTTCTGGATACTTTATAAAAGCTACCGGCGACGACTTGGACGTTATTCTCTTTTGTTGCTGGCACATCGCCAGAGGCGCCAGGACAACGCAGAGTAGCACGAGCAGCAGCTTCATCCTTCTTCTCATCTTCTTGTCTCATGGACACCACCACCAAGGCTGCTTGCTACCGTTGGTGCTTATTTTGCTTCTGCTGGCTCCAAGATTCTCTCTATATCTCTCGTGAACACAGTTTTCTTGCTTCTCCCCTCCCAACACACACTTTCAACTTCGCTTTTGCGCTCTCTTCTTCCTCTCCTCTCGAACGTGGTGCTGCTGCTGCAGCTCCTCCTCCTTCCTTTTCCTCCTCCTTCTCCTTCTTTTCTTCTTCCTCCTCCTCCTATCGTCGTGAACGACTAATCGTTCTCTCGCTGGAAGGTGTCTATCTACAACTTCTACCGGTGCAATTCTACTCCGATAGGACCGCAGAAATCTCGTCAGCAACATCCAACCCTTTTTTACGAAATTTCAAGTACCCCTCTCTCTCTCTCCTTTTCTCTTTCTTTCTTCTTGACACCGGACACATACACCACAACACTTTCTTTATTTGATATTATTCCCTCGTATTATATTTTAATACACTTTTAAAGTAGCTTCTTATTGAAGATGAAGTACTTTTTTGACCTCATTATCGATCTTAACGAACGATTTATTCATCTGAAAGAAAAAATATCATGAAAAATATAAATCGAAACATTTTCATTTTCATTTAGGAAAAAGCGAACACAAGAGTTTTGTTTTTTTTTCTTTCACATTTTGAAAACATATAAATAATTTCATTAACAAAGTGCCGATAGTTATTCGGTAGCCAAAGCGCAACGTAATCAAATGGTTTAACACCTGTGGATTAATCTTTCACGTGCGTTATAACGTAATTTATTATACATCACTTCCCGGTAAAGCGCGCCGTATCGTTAATTGCTCTCGAAATGAGTCTCGGTGAAAGCTGGATGCGAATGGAAGGCTGAACGATCGAGAATTTATATTCATATACAAGATATATATATATTTAGGTAAAAGCTCTATAGTTAATTTAACGTTATTCCAAATTGAATTATTTCTGTCTAGACCTAACAACGTAAACCACACACGTTGACACATACGAATATTATAAAATTTGTCATATAAACTAATAATAATAAAAATAATGATATAATAACAATAATAATAAAATTATTATTATTTTTATTATTATTATTATTATTATTATTCAAGCAAATGTGACACAAATCCAGACAGTGAACTCAAAAGAGCAACGTTCTTAAGCGAGATAAACGGATTGAATTTATGATAGCGTATCCTCGTAAGAGTCCCTCGTAATTTTTAACATCATGGAAAATGACGTATAATATATTTGTATGTGTGTGAGTGTGTTTGTATATATTCCTTGTAATACGAAGAGCTAAACTAGACGTCAAAAGTATAAAACAGTTAAATCCTAAGTGTCCAAGGAAAGAATGGTATGGGAAGGGTTGTCATAACCGGCCTAATGCAAATCTTCTTGCAAGATACTCGTCTCGTTTTCTAGAATAAAAGAAGAATTTGCCGACAATTTTTTGTTGTTCTCATTATTTTTATTATATTCATAAAACTCGAATGTAATATTTCTAATTTATTGTTTTTTTTATTTTACACTGGACGTAAACGAGTTTGAAGGATTATCAGATTATATGAAATATCAAAAGATGGAATGCATGCATGCATGCATGCATGTATGCATGTATGCAGTTGGTGGTACAAGTAAATAAAACAAGTAGAGATGATGTGTCACGTTTAATGTCTAGAGAGACGGATAATAACACGCGTTTAACACGTGGTTGATTAGATCAGTTCCTATCTCCTGTGATCTCTTATCCTACGATCTTCAAACGTATTTCGTTGATTCCATACGATATTTACGAACTCTCGATAGATAATTAATAAGAATTTGATTTAAAAAATCCCAAAGTGCGAATTATGTTATAAATATCATCGAAATTAAGTTGAAAACGATTGAATTATTTTTTATTAGATTCGTTGTTTTTAGTTAACCCCTTAAGTTGCACGCTCGAGTTAACTCAAACGGCATTGTATTCTATGCTGCTATAAACATTTTGATTAATTGTATTTTTTTACATAAAAGAAAATCAATTTTTTTTTACCAATTTCTTCAAAAAAAAAAAAAAAAAAAAAACAAATAACACAACCAACAACAACACACAACGCCTATCGATCTCAAAGGAAAATTTCTAATACCACGACACACAGTTTACTTTCTAAGGTTTATTATATTATGATTAATGAACTCGGAAAAAGATAGTATCGAAAGGCAAACTACAGTTTGTGTTATTATGCGTACAAATCCTTTAAGAGAGAAAAAGAGAAACATTTATCTCGCTTGAGGGAAGAAAGTTACGAGAGAGAAAGAAAGCACGTGCCGCCACCGCCTCCTTCTCCTACTCCTCCTCTCTTTTATCAGAAAACGAAATCATGCGAAGGCTAACGTAAAAATAAAAGAATACAACATCGAGAATTTTAACCCATTCATTATTTCGAACGAACGATAATGATAACGGACGATAAGTGGCTCGATTTAGGTTCGCACACGTACAACCCGAAACTTTACACGCATTACCAAACAACTCTCAATCGAAACTATAGGGGAAAGGGGGAGGGTGTGGGGTGGGTCACACTCGATATTAAACTATTAAACGGAACCCCATCATAATTTCTTTTTTCTTCTTCTTCTTTTTCTCTATCTTTTGAATCTCATTTCAATATTTCTGCTATATAAGGTCAGTATTTCGAGAATATTTTTAACCAGCATTTATAGTAACGTGTCATTATGCGATAAGACAATCTGTCACTGAACCGATGCAACCTTGTTTCGTATTATTATTATTATTATTATTATTATTATTATTTTGCCAATATTTTTCTCTATGAAATAAATAAAAGTAACATATTGAAATTATTAATAAAAATATTATCACTGGTAGATTTTATTCTGAGGTGTGAAGTGGGTAACAAGGGATGGAATTTATGAGAATTAGAAAATAAAATAAAATAAAAAATATTTTCAAATCCAATTGACTTTTTGAAAAAAAAAAAAAATGCATTTCACAATTCATTTCTCTCGGTGCATAGAGAACATATACCAGTTAATATTATATATGCTGGTGAAAGAGAGCTCTTGACGATGACTTTCCATTCAGTCAATTTCACGCTTTCTATCGGAGCACACGAATTAACGATTAGCCGAGAGTAATCTCTCTTGCGATAGAATACTAGTAGACGAGCGACTTCCGCTGAATTTATTCAAAAGATTTCCGAGTTATCGAAGCCTCTTTCTTTTCTTTTTGTTTTGATTTCTTTTTGCTCATAGTACACCTAACTTTAATGCATGTTATTAATATGCAAATTGCAAATTCGATATACGTGAATAAATCGAAAATTGAATAAAATTCTTTTCTATTCGTTTATGTGCTTAACCTTTTAAATACATTTAACGAATGAGACTCGTCATCTGAATTTAAGAAATAAAATATTTAAGAAATATTTCTATTTATATATTTATTTATATTTTGTAATTGAAATGTTGTTGCAAAATATATATTTATATCACCAATATAAATATATTCCAAATAAAATGTATTACTTTTACATATTAATCCATATATTACAAATACAAATTAAATTACTAATAGTATTAAAGTATATAAAATAATTGTATATAAGTAAAAAAAATTATTAATTATATTAATTGTAATTAAAGTATTAATTTTACGTATAATACAAATTAAATTCGTTATATATGCATCAAAATCTTCAAATAATTCAGTACTCAAGTGGTTAATAACGCGTTTCAAAATACTATTAAATTATTATAAATTTTAACATTTTATTCTAAATTATTTCCACGATATCTTGGAAAAGATTAGGTGTTTTGTTAATTTTTTGAAGTTATTTCTTTTTCTCAGGATTCAAAATTTTCTTTCTATCATTACTTCATTTTTTTCTTAGCAACATATCATTTTCCCCATTTTCATAGATATTTAGAAATATTTTGATCTTTATCCATATCTGGTCAAAGTTCATTCGACAATAAAAAGAAAAAAAACAACAAATCTTGAACAGAGTTTGTTTGTCCTTCTATCTAAACGGAGGGTGGTCTCTGATGTCATCATATTAGTCAAACTCAAAATATTCTCATTTTTCTCTTATCGCTCATACACAACATATATACATATACATCGTATAAACCAACCATACTCAACTTGCGGCATTTTAATCATTCGTTTTGTTATCGATTTTCAATTGGCGGCTCGTGTAATGACAAAAAAGTTGAGTACTCCTATTAAAAATCTAATGTCAACAACCAAATAAAAAACAATTAGTCAAATTTTACTTTCATTTTTGTACTTATTATAAGCCATTGTAATCTAATATTATTATAAAAACATTCAGCATTGATAATATTCAAAGTGGATGTCCAATGATACCCAAAGTTCGAGTAGTTTCTAGTAATATCTGTATAGTTCTTAGTTTTGTACTAGAAATTACTAAATAGAAGACAACAGCACTTGGCACAACCAGCAAACACCACGAACAAATTAAAGAAATTCAAATCGAGTTTTATACAACGTAATTTAAATTAATTGCGTATTTATTTTTTGTTATTGTTGTAAGAAAGAAAATCCTTGAACTTAATAAACAGTAAGATAAGGGGAAAAGGGGGGTAGGAAAGTAGTGTTGAAAAGTCGATTAAAAATAGAATATACATTACATGATGCGATTTGCATGGGTGTGTAAATACACACATACACACATACAAGTACGATTGCAAGCTTTTGAATGGATCGTGACGTTTCGAACGATACGACCAACCCAAATGTTTACTTTTTCGTTTGACTTCCTCGTTTTATTTGAAAAACGATTTGGATGAATAGGAATTTTTTGCTGCCTTTTTTTCTTTTTTTACACGCGTGTATGAAGAATTTAACGAACGTATTGTGAGTAACGCACGTACTACATATACACACACGACACATGTGAAATTTTAAAACGAAGTCAATTTTGAAGTATTTACAAAAAAAAATAATAATAAATGAGATTATTATTAGCTTGCACACTGATATAACCGAGTCAATTTATATTTAAACATATAAACATATATATATGTTTTTATATATTTGATACGCGTGTTTACAACGTAACTATATATATATATATATATCCATATTCCAAGAAACAAATCGGAATTCTCGTGGGTCGATTACATTTAAACTTGATCACATTTTTAAACCGACCGTTTTAATCGATTTACGAAGAATTTATAATTATCTACGTATATGCATATTTATATAAAGATATGCACACACAAAAACGTCATTCGTTTAGTTAATAGCATGATGTCAATATATGATAACACGTGAAACCTCTCCATTATTTTTTATCAGTATTTTATTAAAACGCATCGTTTCCGGTAATGATTTTTACAAAAATAACACGATAAATGTATAAATAATCTAAACAAGAAATTCCTACCATTGAGTTTTCCCTCTCCCACACCTCCTCCTGACCCTTAGCCGCCTACTCGCGTTTTCTTTTTCATTTATATTTATACATTTTTATATACACTAAACTCACTCACAACATATACGCATATAATTACACTTAGGTTATACAGATTATTTCGTAATTTAATCCTATCATAAATATTTATTCACGTACCTTTAAAAATATATGATTTATTATTTAATCACACGCTTCTCTTTCTTTTTATATGACACCACTGAACGTACAACAACAACAACAAAAAGTATATATATATATATTTTTTAGCTGGTTTTTTACTTCAACATAAGCTTATTTTTTGTCTAAAGTTAATAGTTACTTTATATCGTATAAATAATAATAAAAAAAAAAAAAAAATAACTACAAAAAAATGTATAAGTGCACCAATATTAGCACTGTTGGCGTAACTTGCTTGCACAGTGACAGCTTGCAAATAATTAACCGTTCCGCGTTATTTGTAACTCAGACGCACAACCTTCGTTGCTAACTTGTGTCGAGTTTGCTTGCTTTTTCCTTTTTTTTTTTTTTTAATTCTTTTTTTCCTTTCCTTCCTTCTTTTCAAACGTAACGAGTACTTATATATATGTGTATGTGTGAAAGAAAGACGATGCGAAAAGGTACGATTGTCACGTGCACGTTCGCGTATCGAATATACAAAGCTGAATAATCGATCCTTGCGATAAAGACAAATCGATCCGAACGATAAAGTCAGGTTCGTTGTCCTTCGTATTTTCATTTGTAAAATGAACTTATATAAATTCAACATTAATTTGGTTTAGCAATTAATTCGTTGCATCATTTTTAACATAATTATATAGTATTTATTTATAAACTAATTATACATTCGTTATTCGTTAATAAATAATATCTTATGCATTTTTGATTAATAATTTGCACTCATAAAATAACGAGCAATTATTATTATCAAATCAAATCTGTAAATAATTGAATATCAAGTGTGGTACCAAATTAATTGCAACACCTTACGATTGGTTAATATTCTATATTGGTTTTACTTATATACTGTCATATACTACTCCTTTCTATTTATCGGGTGTATCGTTAAACTTTATTACTCGATAAAATTGTTTTTATTTTTATTTTTTTTTTTTTGACAAAACTTAACTATGTTTATTTATAGATCATTTCGAACGAAAAAGTATGAAAGTACAATATTAAAAAAAAATAATTGGTGCGCGATGTATTTTGCAAAAAACGTTCGTATCTTTAACGAGACTTATGATATTTTTTTTAAAGCAAAACAAATTATGTTAGAGAGAGAGAGAGAGAGAGAAAAACTATAAGGTTCAAGGTGGATCGGATATTCCTGTTCATTTTTTTATAACAAATGAAATAACGTACGCACGTATGCCAAGTGATACACACCTACTACTTCTTTTCTTTCATATAAAGTAAAATGAAAAAAAAACAAAAAAAGAACGAGTTTTGCAACTTTCAATTTGTACATATTAATTGACGTAACATTTACGATACACTTTTTTATTTTTTTGTTTTTTTTTTTCAATACAGCTAATGAACCAAAATTATATCCTTTTATCGAGAGCTCATTTTTCAAATGCAATTAAGTAAAAATACATTCTATTAAAAGCTTTTAACAACGAGCTGCTTATTCGGTTTTCATTTTTTCCATCAGTTACCTGTTCACGCGTAAATATACGTTTTACAAAGCTATCAAGTAGAAATCAAACTTAAACACGTCTAGTTCTAACCAATCTTTCGTTATAGTGAAGAATATATTGGTACAAAGAAAGTTTTAAAAAGAAAATAAAAGAAAAAAAAAGTAGCACAAGTTTATACCCTCCTCTTCTATTTAAGAATGATACGTGCGGAGCAAAAACCGTGAGAAAATATTTCCAGGAAGCCTGACGCATTTTTTAAACCCACACTCATCTCATCCTCGCCCACGCACACGTTGTGTTCCTTTAAGATCTCAGCATCCGCAGGCAGCAAGGCGTTCGATGTCCTGCCGTTTCACGAGTTACCTTTTCTTTTCTTTTCTTTTCTTTACTTTACGAACACCGAACGAATATTTCTCCTTCTAATACAATACACACAACTATTACAACGACGACCGTAGAAAAAAATAATAAAAATAAGATAAAGAAAAAAAAATGAAATTTGCATTAAAAATAACACTCGTAATAATATTTGTGAATTTTCACGTAATTCAAGCAGATAATTGAAACGATTAGAAATTGTATGTAGAACACTTGTGCGTCTGTCTGCTCTGTCTATGTGTATGTGTGTATGCGTGAAGATGAAAAATAAGAGGAAGGATAATATATCACCAAAATACATTGGTTTGGACGATGACGACGAAGACGAAGACGAAAACTCAGACGAAGAAGACGATGATGATGATGATGATGATGATGATGATGATGATGATGATGATAATGATGACGAAAAGGTGGAGGTGTGGGCTTACATTTTCTCTCGTCGAAATATTTAAGAGGATTGATATTGTGGCGCGTACGTACCTCGAAAGATGAAAGGAAAGTGCCGAGGAGTCTCTCGTCGTCGTTAACGAGAACGACACAGCAGTATAAGCGTGCTGCATTCGTTCTTAAAATAAAACAGGTGCAAGGAACGGAACGAAACAGACGGACAGACGGACGAACGGATAGACACACACACACACACAACAGCAGCAGAGACAGACAAGTCTCGAAGAAGTTTTAACGTCGCAAAAAGGGGGGTTACAAAACATGCTTTTATTATACATCTGTCACACAACCCTACGGAATATCGGTTAATGCTACGAAAAATGCTCATTCAAATTTTCACGCTTATAAAATAAACGATTGATTATTACTTGAAAATAACCCAAGTATCGATAAGCAAATGGTAATAAAATAAATACGCGATTTAATCGACTAGTTTTGAATCGAACTGCGTCGGGAAACGACGATATAACCATCGCAATAACCAGCAAATAATATAATACTAGTAATAGTAATAACAATAATAATAAAAATAATCGTCAATATCCTCGATGTGGACATTGGCAATTGCTACGGCCCTTTCCTCAACCCCCACCCCACCCCATCATCATCATCATCTTGTCGAGAGTTTACTTACACTTAATTCTACGAAGAGCAGAAAATGAAAGAATAAAAGACTGAACGATATCGATCAAATTGGCGGTAATTCGAATTAAATCGAATTTACTCTTATATATATATATATATATATTATACATATAACGAGATACATATACATATCACGTTTATATTGCTTCCTACGTTTCTCTTTCATCCAATGTGGGTTCCTCTTTCCTTCTCTCTTATTTTCTACGTCGAAAGCACGATATTACTGTGGGTCGTGTTTACACGAGGACAACGGACATGAAAGAAGGAAAGAAAAGAGAGAAATAGAGAGAGAGAGAGAGAGAATATATATTGAAGTCGTGTTAAAGTCGCTAGTATTATTCGCAAATGGAGAACCACCACCACCACCACCACCTCGTCCTCCTCCTCCCCCTCTGACGTTCTTTTCTCTCTTTCTCTCATTTTGTATTGCGCAATTCGAACATTCTTTTATTATTTTGTTTTATTTGTTTGGTTCATTCTACCTTCGAAGCAATCTAACCCAGACAATGGTCCGACACATAAACATTGTACATATATATATATATTTTACTTATATTATTATCGTGAATCCATCAACAAATGCTAATGGAAAAAACGAGAAAGATTATTATCAGATCGTTTCTTTAACGAAATGAGAAATTTGAAATTTTTTTACCTCACGATAAAACAACAACGAGTGTTATGAATTGACTTTTGGATATAAACTCTTTTTTTTTTTTCTTTCTTTCTTTCTCTCTTTTCTTCAAATCACAGAGAGACAAGCTTTTTCTAATGTGAAATGAAGATACCAGAAAACGTTGCTTTTAAAACGCGTGTCGACGAAGAGGATGACGACAGCGGGCAAAGTTTTCCGCGTAAACAACGAATATATATATATATATATATATATATGTATCGTGACTGTGCACGTGGCTTCGTTAAAGTAAATGGTTACGTCAGATTTCTGTTCTATCGTGCGCGTAGTAAGAATGTGTTGGTTAACGTCGTAAAGTTTTTTAAACGATCATCGTAATAGCCCTCAAACTATACAAACGACGTTTAAATTATCAAACTTTCTAAAMAAGCCGATAATGTTGATACCATATTACTAGTTTACATACATATATATATTGCTGTGGATTTAAAAATGGCGTGGGACATTTAAAAGAAACCGTAAAGATTTGGTTATTCAAAAGAAAATAAAACACAAAACAGAGATTCGGATTTACATTTTAATACGACCTTCCACTTGTACGTACGCATATGATATATAATACTACTACATGTACGAGAGAACGGTAGGAGGAAGAATTTACTATACGGAATATAAGTTTTTAACTACGACGTAATTTGGGTGATGGTAGTGGTAGTGGATTTGTTTCCTTTGTCGTAGGAACAATTACGACGACGTCTCGTATTTATACGTGAGAAAATTTGGCAGTCGTTTGTGACGTCATTTTTTCAGAGGGTCACCGGCACTACCACCACCATAGCGATCGATCGCGAGACAAAACTTTTATTGACTTCGAACTACTACTACACACACATACACAACAAGGATATTCTCTCTGTGTGACTTCTTATATTAACTTCCTGCGAGCTGTATTGATCCTCCTCCTCATCCTCCTACTTCTTCTTTTCCATCTCCTCTTTCTTCTTCTTCTCCTACTCTTTCTCCTATTCTACGCATACATTCATTTACATTTGAAATTAATGTTTAAAGGCCGGCGACCCGAATGAGTAAACCAACAACTACTTGATACTATCGATTCATCGGAAACGATTCATTCTCTTCAAAAACAAGTATCTCTCTCTCTCTCTCTCTCTCTCTCTATTCCTTTTTTCTTTAATCACGTGCGAATGAAACATATATATATAATATACATTTTATTTATTCATCGAGTCGGTATGTTTTTAAATTGATGTGATCAGTAGTAGTTAAATAGTAGTATATATACGAATATAAATTTGATTCTCGTCATGAATAATAAATTTCTGTGGTGTTTAAATAAGTTCAAAGTTGCGTCATATATATATAATTACACATAATTATAATAATATACAACAAGGTTGAGAAAGCCACAATAAGAAAAACAGAACAGAACAAAACAAAACAAAACAAAAAATACTGACCCAAATTATTTCAATCGACAAATAATATTATTTCAATAAATCGTATTACTAACGGCGTCTCACGTAATATCACTTAATTGTTAATTACACTTTCTCCCGGGCGCGTTTTACGAGAATGCCTTTTGACCACCTACCGACATATATCGCCAAGTGAAAACACGCGCAACGTGAAACGAAATAAGAAACATACTGCGCTGAGAAGAAGGAAGGAAGAAAAAGGATAAAAAGAAGATATAGAAAGAGAAAGAGAGAGAGAGAGAGAGAGAGAGAAATACAACCGGTCCGCAAATAACGACACGCAATATCCTCCTCGAACATCCCTTAGGATATATTGCCCGTCCACAATGACTCCCCCTTATCACCCTCCCAACATCCCAGACCACCCTATCCCATCCTACACAACCTCCTTCTTTCGTTCATTGCGTACGTAACTACCAGAGCTAGCTAATAACCAAGACGGATCGTAGTTAATGAGAAAGAAACGATCGTTTACTCACACGGAAACGTAGAAGAGTATTTTTCTTTGAAGAATAGAAGACGAAGAAGAAGAAGAAGAAGAAGAAGACGACGATTTAAAACTGACGTTTACGTAAATACCTAACTAGCTAACTTACTAGCTAGCTAGATTACTAGATAAATAAATAGATAGATAGATAGATAGATAGATAGATAGATAGATATAGACACACACACATACATACATAAATAACGTGAGTTCGTACACGAAGAGTGAGCGATAATTTTCGGATTTAGGCCCGGCTAGATGATGACGCATCCTATAGCAACATTACTAATGTCCCACATAACTTTTAAGCATGCCAATATTTTTACTACTCCTACGACTATTACTACTACTACTACTACTAGTATTCCAACTACTTACTATTACATTACTGATAGAATTCGTTCTAGCTGATAAACGACAATATGTCTGCAAAAGAACAAATAAGAACAAGACTTCGAAGGTTGCACGTAATCACGTTAATGAGATACACGTTTTTCAATGAAATAATAAACCTATATATTTTACTACGCGTCAGATACCAAAAGAACAAAATATAGATATAAGTATAAGAGTATTTGTGCATTTATCTATTTATCTATTAAACTGTATCATAAAGAAATAAACATTTCTTGTGAGTGACAACGATGATAATGATCTTTCGTGAGATTTAACAAATTCTTTCGCAACATTGTTGGATAACTTGTTAACGATTGGTTGAAAACTAGTTCAAAGGTTAACCAGAGAAAAAGAGAAAGATATAGATAGATATATTATATATCTAAATTGAAAATTTGGATTTAAAAACATGCACTGATACATAGGATTATTTTAAAGAGAAAAATTATTAATACTTAGACGTATTTTGAACGCTGCCATTGATCATAACAAATATAACGCACTTTACTTGATTTACGTAACGGTTTTGCCTGCTGTCGGTTGCTTCTGCTAATCGAGTATCTTTTCTATACTTCTTCTTCTCTTGCATTAGGATATGATGCGTTCTTAAGAATTTACTTATTATTTACTTATTGCATGAACTAGAAAAAAAAAAGAAAAAAAAAAAAAGACGCGTTAGATCGCGTGCTTTTACGATGAATAAGCATTCCTTCCTCTTTACCAACAAATTCGTATCTCTTGTATAGAAATAGTGTAAGAGAAAAAGAAGTATGAGATAAATAAAGAGAAAAAGTTGCGACGTAGAAAGGGAGCACTTCAGTGAAGGTTAAGTCCTCATAGTAGGAAAAAGGAAAATACAAATAAATAATAACGTGTGTGTGTGTGTGTGTGTACGCGTGTGATATATATTGGGTTACGTGCCCAGTAAATTCGCATGCCAATTTATAAAAATATTCTATTTTCTTTTAATTAAATATAATATTTCTGTTAAAATCAGCAGGAAAATTTTGTTCTAACAACATATCTACAACCATTAGGTTATTGACCGGAAAGTGTTGAGATGCAGATTTATAAATATAATGTATATAGTAGGATTTTCATTAATCAGCGTAATTGGAGAATATAAACGATGTAAAAATAAATTTACCCTTAATTCGAATCGAATATTTTTTCACAAACTTAAAGATCGAGTATAAAACATATGACCGAGATTTTGGATGAACTATTAATCCTATTGAATATTCTATTAATATTTTTATTTAAAATACGTACAACAATTTTGGTGAAAATTGGTAAGAACTTTTGGAGGTATATAATAAGTTATAGGTTGGTCGGAAAAATCTTGCCATTTAAAAAAAAAATGTGTTACATATTTAAGATATTAATCGACACGAATTTCTTGGGTAACTAAATATATAAACTATATATGTATATATAAAAGAGTGAAGAGAATGAAGTGGTTTACAGGAGACCACACGTCGCTCATTTACTTACTAGTTCCACCTTCGAACAGGTTGTTGTACGCGTACTTCGCTATGGAATGCCAGTTATTTCGAGAAGAGAGAGAAAGATAGATAGAGGTAGAGATATAAGTCTAGCGACCTGTATGCGTGTGTATATGTGTGTGTATGCGCGCGCATAACACACATACATACATACAACACCTTGACTTGATCCCGTCACCCATAATATACCCGTATGCACCATAAGTTCCAAATACACGAGTGTTAGAGAGAGAGAAGGAAAAAAACTTAGAGGAATATCTATAAATATAAATGTGTACGTGCATATACGTATGTAGGTGTGTGTGTGTGTGTGTGTGTGTGTGTGTATGTGGTGTGCTAGCAATATTATTTTTCTACAAGAAAGGAACATATCTTAACTAAAATTGAAAGATAAATAAAGAGGTTATTATCAAAACTCTTAACAACTTTAATTATACCTTTATTTTGTTATTTTTTTTTCTTCTAAACATTATTTCGTTTTTTTTGTGTGTCTACACCGTCAACGGTGACGTCTGCATTATTGATAAGAAAAAACGGAAGAAAAAATAGGGAGAAAAAAAGAAAGAGAGAGAGAGAAGGATAAAGATAAAGAACGTGAGTGAACGCATAGAGCGTGCCTTTCGAAAGCTTCTTTCAGTTTACTACGTACATACACACATACATACATACATACATATATATATATATATTTACAGTAAAAAAGATAGAAGAAGGAGAAGAAGAAAAAGATAGAGGATGAAAAATGAGAAAGAAAGAAGGGGAAAAAGATGAATAGACAAGAGTGCACGTTACCCTATTCGAAAACACGAGTCAACGTTCCAGCCACTCGTCGTCGATTCATGTTTCCACCGATGCATAAGAGACGACGGTGATGATGACGACGGACGACGACGACGACCATGAAGAAGATACGTGGAGGAGGGGTGAGGGTTTAGAAAGGGACAAAGAGGGAAAGAAAAGAATAAACTCGTAGAGGGAAAAACTCGAATGTTGCTTGCTTTCTTCGAATTTTTTCGAATGACGTATTGCGGCGTGTAGAAAACACGAAGGAAACAAAATATAAACACTATAATTAAGAAACTTTCTAAAAAAGAAAAAAAAAGAAACAGAGGGAGAACAAAAATTTGAATAAATAGGATTGAAAGAAAAGAAAAAAGAAGAAAAAGATAAATATAAACGTTATAATTCAGGGACTATAGAAAGAAAAAAAAGAAACGAGAGAGAGAGAGAGAGAGAGAGAGAAAGATGCGATGATAAGAGAAAGATAAAGAATCGAATGGAGAGGGATGAGGGTGGCGGGGAACGACCGGCCACGTTCGTATTGCGTAGTAAGCTTGAATGGATTACGTCACACAGAGCCAGAGGGTAAAAACGCACTCGGTGGACACAACGCGCGTAAACGTTCGATAGCAGTGACGGCGGCTGCGACGACGGTGTTGGTGGGGTGGTGTGGTGATGGTGGTGGGGTGGTAGTAGGGTGGAGATAGAGTAGTAGTGGCGGCGGTGGCGACAGTGGCTTGTTTACAAAAATGCCTTACTGATCTAAATGCCGAAGACCTCGGTAAATTTCTCAGAAACGTACGCGAACGTTCCGAACTGACTTCTTCGCCTTATTTTTTTTCTCTTTTCATTCTTCTTTATCTTCTTTATTTTTGACGAAACTAATTTATAATAATATTATTATTATAGTAATAATTCTTTTCTCTCTCTCTCTCTCTCTCTCTCTCTCTCTCTCTCTCCATCTTAATACTTCTAACAAATATTATCTTTATTCACATTAAACATTTTTTTTCTTATCTAACCAAGAAAGATAGACCAACGATGAAATGAAATATTTGTAAATACACGAAACGAATGTTACGATGAATATATAAGACGATGTGTGAATGAGTAGTATGCGTGTGTATATGTGATGATATATATATATAATCGTTAATTGTTCTATATGTAACGCGTGGCAAATCCTTCCTTTTCGTTTGAACGGCACGAACGTTGGTGTCGTATAGTAGAATACGACGACGTATTACGTACCGTAACCGTACCAGAGAGAAAACGATCGATCGCGTCCGGACGTCGACGTTCTAACGCGCACTACCTACCCTGCTTATTCTTACGACGCAAAATTCGACTAACATAAGAGTCAGCTAGTCAGTCAGTCAGTCAGTCAGAAAGACAGACAGACAGACAAGCTGACTGATTAACTAACTGACTGACTGACTGACTGACAAACAGGAGATAGATAGACAGTCAGGCAAACAAACAAAAAAAGAATTAAAAAAAAAATATATATATATATAAATATATAAACAAAAAAGAAAAAGAGAGAGAGACAGAGAATAGCGTCTTTTTTCACCACGTGTCTCTTAGCACGTATATTTTCTTTGTTTTTTCTTCCCCACCACACACCCACCCGCTCACTCTATCTTTCTCCTTTCTCTGTCTCACTCACTCTCATTTTCAATTAATAAAAGTTGTATTAAGATCAGTTATCGATTTTACCTGTCTCCATCCTTGTCGCAGTACTACGTTGCTCTAACTCGGAGGTCGTTGTCGTTGCCGTCGTTGCCGTCGATGCCGTCGTTCTCATCATCATCATCGTCGTCGTCGTCGTCGTCGGCGTCCTCTTCCTCATCATCATCGCCGACGTCGTCGTCGTTGTCGTCCTTGTCATCTTTGAAAACATTAGGACGGTAGAATAAATTTTAAGAAGAATATCCTTGGTAAAGTGATTTGCAGTCTTCTTCGTTGCAGCATTCGTTTCAAACAGTAGTAGCATCGTAAAACCCACGTGGTTATTCTGAGAGAATACGACGACGCGTCGTGTATCGAACACAACACGCGAATAAGGGAATATACACACGTTAAGAGATGTGTATATGTCAAAGTGTATAATAACGTATTACACACATCATATTCACACAGGGGGACAGACCAACACAAACTTTATCTATCCTATATCCTCCCCCCCTCTCTCTCTGTCTCTTATGTTTCAAAGAAATAAAGTGAGAGGTTGGATATACGCTACACAACACACACAAAAAGAAACAAAACACACTATCTTATTTGCACATATAAAAACGTAACAAAAGACACAAATTTCCACGATATTATGATGATCGTGACTAGGATACTTTGTCTATGACTCTGTTACGAAGAGCGCGTTTAAGTAGTTCGCGTTGCACTGTATGCATTGTACGATCGGAAAAGAGAGTGTGTGTAAAAGAGAGAGAGAGAGAGAGAGAGAAAAAGAGAGTATGTGTGTGAGAGAGAGAGAGAGGGAAGGAAGGAAGGAAGGTTGGTTGGAGGGATGGTTGATGGGGGAGAGCGCAAGAAACGAAGGGAGGAGGGAGGGAGGTTAGGGAAGGAGGGCGTGTGTGTGGTGCGCGCGCGCGCTCGCGCACGCTAGTAAAGTTCCGAGGAGGAGCAACACGACGACGACGGTGGCGGCGGCACAAGGAAATGTCGTATAGGACACAATAGTTGATAGAAAAATTCTATTTTCTCCTTTCGCTTTTTTTCCTTCCAATTTTTTCATTCACTTCGTTACTCGATTATCTTATTCCTCTTCCTCTTCTTCTTCTTCCCCTTCTTTTTTTTCCCACCTTGTTATCGTTGTTTAAATTATTGACGTTGGAATCGTTGGTACGAACGACGACGCATTGTCGTCTAAACACGTTGTGTGCCGACGAACGAGTCAGCTGGTACTGATCGTCGAACATGATCGGAGCCAGCGCGGCCCACAGACAGACCGACGCGATTTATACACGCACGTACGCATTCACGCACTTAGAATCTTTCTTTTTATTTCTCTCCTCTTTTTCGCTCATTCGCTCTCTCTTTCTTTCCTTTGTTTCAGTTTTTTAAATTTATTTTTTGTTGTTTTTAAACACCACTGAGAGAACGTGGAACGATTAGTAAACGTCAACGGACTACGAGAACGATTCTGAAACGACAATACGAGATTTGCGATACGTTCTACCAAAAACGTCCACCGTTAGGCCCTCGTGGCTTTTCTCTATCTCTTTCTATTTTTCTTTCTTTCTTTCTTTCTTTCTTTCTTTCTTTCTTTCTTTCTTTCTCTCTTTCTCTCTTTGTCCCCACCCTATCTCTCTCTTTTTCTCCTGTTCTTTTATTTAGGAATTCGACATATGCGCCGCCACTCGTGCGTAGCCCTTAACTAATTATATACCGTACTTATGCAATCGCGTCGCCCTACTCCTTTTCATTATTACCCTTTCCATTATTATTTAATCTAATTTAATTATTTATATCTTGTATATCAATTTGAAAAAAAAAGATAATCGATTATTTTACGTACATATTTTTATGGGAAACGTGAGATGAAATATTTTTGAATTGTTCGATATTAGATAGCGTACGTAATGGCACCTGAAGTATCTACGATCCTGTTTCCGTAACGAATTTCTTTCTTACCTCGGTTCCCTTATTTTCCTGTCTCGTTTTTTTTTCCCTTTTTGCTGTACGGGCTTCCCTTTTTCTTCTGCCTTAATCTATATGAAGTCTAAACAATTTCTCTCTTTCTTCCTTTGATAAAGTGCCTAAGCCGTAGATTGCCGTAAGCTTTTGATAAACTACCAAGATGTTTCCTGTTGAACCTCTCAAACGTTTCTGACGGTTAATTTCGAATCATGCATGCTTTGTGATGAGCCTCAAGGTTAACCTATAACGTTTCTCGGGACCGGCTTTTCTCTTTCTCCAGAGAAAGAAAGAATCACCTTCGTTTATTTATATTTACATTTTGTGCGTTTTTCTTTCTTGATTCTCTTTCATGCATTTCTATTGTTCCTGGAGATTATTTTTCTTTTATGTGAATTATTTATAATTAACTTTAATTAGGTGAGAAATGATATGATTTAAATGGATTTTAGAACTTGATATTACAATATAAGAAAAATTTTCAAACAAAAAAAAATAAAAGGAAGAACTTTTTTATAACCCGAGATAAATATTAACATATTCAAGTCGTAGATTCTTCTTGTACTTATAATTTTCACGATCTACGATTATTATCAGTCGTAGCTGTAATGAAACTAACACACAAACGAACTATGTGCATATTACAACTGCATTCCTTGAGGCTTTTCAATACCGGAAACAATATACGAAAGATAGAAAATTATTATCTAGTGCGCGTCCTGATTCATTCGACGTTTAATTTACCGACGGTTGTTCTTTTCTCTGTACCGGAAGTAATTCCTTCTTTACCGACCGCTTATCAAACTCGTCCGTTTCAAACAACCCGTTCTCTTCCATGACTCATAAATTTTCTATTCGACTGCATCAATCTAAATGCATAAGTTGATTTCTTTTTTATTAGGATAAACAAATGAGCACAACGATCTTACATAAATACTTTATTGGTTCCTCCTACGCGTCCATCTTTCTCTTATGTTCTCATTCTTAAATATGGTTAACAATCAAGGATAGATGAAGGTATATATTTAAAGGTAAGGTACTTATAGCATAATAAATAAAATTTCAATTAGTTTAAATTTTTTTCTATGGTTCGATATCAGTCTATCTTGTTTTTGAATGTCCCCTGTTTCCTTATCTGCCTCCAACATAACCGTTTTAATCCGTAGATCAGCACTATGATGATTACTGTGTAAAATGCACCGACGTCCAAAGAATAATAACGCATTACGCCCATGTGTCTGAAAATATGTAAGAATAACGTAACTATTAATCATCGAAAATGTACGAGCTCGTTTTGCAACGATTAATCTCCACTACTGTCATTTTTATTCGCAACATAGCGGTGAACGATTGCAAAGACCTTCTATTTTTCTCTCTTCCTCTCTCTACCTCTACCTTTATATATTTTTCTCTTTCTACTCAGACGCTTCGGTAAATATTTTTCAAAATTACCTCGTCGTACTCTTAAGGTGATTGGCTTCGCCATGTCTTGCAACGTGTTCGACCCACCAGGTGGCAAGCTCGCGCGGACCAATTGGAAGATCTCGTAATAAAATACTTTGTTTTTTTGCAGCCTTTCGATAAGTGTTGTTTCGCAATGCAGCAACCTTAAGTATACCTTCACGAAGACTTCCTACCGACAATGTGGCAAGGTCCATCACTAAAGCGTAACCAAGTTTTTCTGAAAATCAACCCAAAAAGAAGAAAAAGCACAAAGTGAGTTAATGTTATTAAAAAATTATTCGCATGTTCAAATGAGGTGTGACTTAATATACTGATACTCTTTATTCTTTTTCAAATCTTGCATGTACGTTTGTTTATGTAATACGTAATTTTAACTAAACAAAACGACGTATGATTTATGTGTTTCTAAACTCAAACTTGCATTTATTCTGTTTATCTCTCTCTGTCTCTCTCTACCTTTCTCTATTTCTCTATCTCTTGTTATTCGTCCTACTTGACGTAATCTCTGATGAAATTCTGCTTTCAATTTACGTTCCGTAGTTTAACATGACCCAGAGCTCAGAATAGATGAATAGAGAATGCGCTCGAGCTGTTTTTCTAATTGTTTACATTTCATTAAGGAAGACATATCATTGTTCACATTTAGAAAAATACCTTGAATAGCGTTAAGAAATAAAACACTAACGTTTCATTTAATTTACCATCGAGTTAATTCGACGTATTTAGTTAAAAATTAAACACTTTACCAGCTTGAGCTGCGTTTCCATCGTGGTCACAGAAAACAGGTAAGACCAATGTAGGTGAACCGTGGTAAGCTGCTTCGTGTAAGGACAAAAGACCACCATGAGAAACAAAAGCTCGAAGTTTCGAATGTCCGAGAAGTTCTTGTTGAGGCCACCAAGCAGCCGTTCTAACGTTCACCGGTAAATCCTTTATTTTTCCTCCTTCCCATTTCCAGACGACGTTGTAAGGTAATGTAGCAAATACCGCAACAAAAATTTCACGCAAGGCTGTTGGCATCCCGGAAGCTCTTACGGACGAACCCATTGAGACGAAGATGAAACCTGTTCGACGGAAACCTTTCTTACTTTTCATTTATTTTTGTTTTTTTTTTAACAAAAATTCATACTCACGAGAACATTTTTATCTCGCAATGTAGATATTTATTAACGAAGAAACGAAAGTGTGCAACATAGGAAAATTTATCTTTGAAACATATGCAAATGTTTCAGATTTTTGAGATAAGAAAATATGTCGTTATGTAAAAATTATTCATTTACTTGACAAGTTGTTAAGTTGCAAGTGCTACGTAATATCAATTAAGGATTATTACTTGATGAAGTTTCTCAATCACTGGTTATAGTAATATGCAAAAGGAGATTTTACTAGAGTTGCATTCACACGAGACTAAACTTTAATCAATGTTTAAGAACACATATAGACAAGCTTTTATTACTTTTTAACGATTATAATATTTTATACGTAAAATATTTAAACTTTCATATAACCTTTAAATATGTATATATTGGCACAAATTATCGATCAAATGATTTTTCAAATGTTCTTATATCGGTCAATATTTCAATTATAATTTTCACGAAGGATAATTTAAAATGACTTACATCGCAATTTGAAAATTCTAAAAGTTTGTATATTATTGTGGTATTTCTTGAATCTCGTGTTTGCATATTTTCAAATGATCGTTATGCAAGACTGTAATATATTTTAGCTATTACCTTGAGACATTTATCGTAGATACTAAACGTGTAAAGTTTTTGCATGACTTTTTGTATCTTTTTCTTTTTATAAAAAATTAAATGGTAATTAAATGACATTACCTCGGCGTAGGAAAGAATTTAAATCCGGACTGAGTTGCATTGCTGGTCTGCAATGTAGACAAGCCACATTTACTACGTTCGCCAAATATGGTACGGAATCGGCTACGCTATAATGACTGTTTTGTAAAGTCAACGGTATTTCCGAGGTCAGATGTCTTACGTCTGGGATTTGTTCGCCTGTAAGAAGTATTATTATTTTCTCTCTCTAACTTTTCTTTTTTTTTTGTTCTCTCTTTTCTATTATTATTGGACGTGCAACAACGAGAAGTGACAGGACGTCAAAAACTTTGTTATCGGACAGGTAGAAAGTTACCTAAGTACTTTCGAAGCGTGGGTTGTAGATAGACACTGATCATATACCAATACATGATTTCTAGGGTGATTAGGCAAGCACCGTTAACAACTCTCTCAAGAAAATTCATATCTTGGGTTAATGCTTTCCCAAAATATGGTGTCACGGACCATGGTGATGGATTTCCTTGTCTTGCCATCGAACCGGTGTAAAGAGCAACCTACGAAAACAAATTTGAAATACTTCGATAATGTGTTTATTCCGATCAAATGTAATTCCACTTTCATCATACATTTCAATCAAAAGTAATAAATATACCGTATTTAACATAATCGTAGGTATATTTTCCTCGTGTAAAACTGCCAAGAGACATTCCGGATAAGCTCCGTCGACCACGGCAACGTTCCATCGTTCGCGTAGACTTCCATCCGGTTTTCTGAGAGCACTGACCGAAACCTCGTCCTGTAGTAAAGCCTCGCACGCCTCCCAACCGTATCTCATAGCGTTCCAAGGCGAAAGTGGAAGTTCATTGCGGAATCTGGCACCCACTAGATCCCACTCAGCTGTGTAATTGTGTACGTAAGATTCGAGAATCGTTGGTACCAATTCTTTAAGTCCGTTGTTAATTCCTGGTCCTGTGAATGCACTTACGAGGGTTACATTGTGACCTCGTAATTTTAAAGCGTTACCAAGAGCAATGAATGGTACCGTATGAGATTTCGTACCACCCATAGTTGCTAATAGAATATTGTAACTAAATGCGAATTGTATAACGCAACACAGCGTTGTAATTGTAAGTATAGTTCTCATCTTTGATTTGTTGATTTATCACTTGGGGTTTTTTATTGTTTTTTCTTTTCTTTCTTTAAACTTGCAGATAATTCGTCTTCGTTCGATTCAACATACCAACTGTCTTCGAATGTCACTTTGAAAACACTACAAAATTTGTGAACTACTTAAAGATATTTAAGGTAGGATCTGTGTGTCTCACTTTCGAATCGACTCAACCTACATCTCTCCAATACTCCGTTCAATTTTCCAACTCAGCTTCTTTTTATTCGAAATATTCGGCATAATATGTGGTCTTGGAAGAACCGTTTCTAAAACGATTTCAAAGAATTATCCACTTGTTATTTTAATACTAATTTGCATTGAAAACTATTGATATTTATTCGATAGAAAGATATGCCAGTTTGATACTGGAACTAATGTTAGTTTTGTTCAAAAAACAAAAAAATCGAACCTTGACTATTTATTCAAGACGATATTCTCATTAGGTATTCATTCATGACACCAAACTAATTTTAAGGTACATATATTTGAATATCTATGTCGACGATTTAGCATAGAGAAATAAACGGTTCCTTTTTGTCTGTTTCTTTTTTTTATCGTCTCAGCTTCTTCCTTTCACCGTGCAAAAGATGATCAGTCAAGCGGAATAAGTTTCTTCTAGTTCAAAGAGATCGTTTTAGGATCCTTTTGTGTTATTCGCTTATTCATGTGTAATGGTCCTCCAAATTTTATCTCATTTTCCATATCGTTATTGAATTTTTTCACAAAAAAAAAAAGAACCAAAAATTTACAAAGAGAGAGACAGAGACAGAGAGTGGGGGATATTCTTGTATCGATCTTCTTTTCAATTATCGTTCAGTCGATCACTGGAACAAACTCTAAAACGTATGAGACTTTCTCGTTCTCTTGTTCTCCTCTTTGATTGAGAAGCGTCAGCTGACAAAACCCAATGACGTTCCCGTACTTTTAACCCACGCTGAGACTTTCACTAATGGCACTTATCGTCTTAAGTCTAAGCTAAAGTTTTTCCCGTTTATCGTGATCAAACCTGTTGACCTGAAAGATCGTACGTTTGACGACCCCCTTTTTCTTTTTCGGCTGACACTCCCTTTTTTTTCATTCCTCAATTAAATTTTACTTTATCTTTTTTATCAACATAAACGCGATACTACGAATTCTTCTACGATGTTTTTCATTATTTATTTATTCATTTATTTATCATTATAATATACTAACACCATTTGTAATAATTAAATCGTATGTTTGGAATAAAAAGAACAAAAATATGTTATCAGAATGATAAACGTAAGAAAATTTTCTCACTACTAAGAATCCCGTTTTCAAGTTTAACGAATGAACTTGACTCAATAAATTAACGCGATCGCACGAGAGACCGGACGAGGACGTTCGAATATCGTGGAGCGTGAAAGTTTGACTGACCAACGGTTGCCTTAATGATCAGCTAAGCTCAAAAAGGGGGAAAGAAAGAATGAAAGAGGAGAGGAGAGGAGAGGAGGAAAAGAAGAGAGAACGTTTTGCCTCCCACCAAAACATTACCTTATTCGCAATCTCGTTTCGAAGACGTGATGTTTTTGTTTTAAGAATTGTCATTTTTCATTAGTATTCATTAAATGATGAAAAAATTTGTAGTTGATAATAAACAAGAGAAAAGAAAGTCAGTAAGAAAGAAAGGTAGAAAGAAAGAAAGAAAGAGAGAAAGGTACTGAAGTAAGGTGAGGAAAGCCAATCGAATGGCACCATCTCGAATCACGAACAGATTTTTACATTGGTACCTTCACTTTATTTTTATTATTTTTTTTTTTTTTCAGAAAGAGAGAGAACAAAATTTTGCAACTTTTACTTCAACTATGAATCAACTCCCAAAGATAAATTGGAAAAAAGTAAATGAGTGGAATGTGAGTTATAAAAATAAATTTTGTTGTATAAATATTCATTCGTAACTGTAAAAACAAAAATTCTAATCGATTTGTATCTCTCTTTCATTAGAATAAATAAAAAAATCGAATTTATAAAATAAGAGAGAGAGAGAGAGAAAATAAAAGAAAGGGAAAGAGAGAGTGAGCGTGCTAGTAGGTTGATTGGTTGGAAGGAAGAAAGTAAAGACGATGAAGAGGAAGAGGAAGAAGAAGAAGAAGAATAAGGAAGGCGAAACGGCAATATGAAAGAATTAGGGCAGATTTCACTGGCTTCGATGGCGTCGTACCGTTATTTCTCGCACGATTGAATCCTTGCTACGAGATGTTTTCAATCGCATTGTCATCAAATGCTACTACTTCGAATAAGGGTCCTCGTATCTTCCTTGGGATAAGCCGATTCAATTGTAGCCAATACTTGAGACTTAATCGACGATCGGATTAGGTTTAGTCTACGGAGACGTATAATCAAGATCGATTTATCGATCCTATCAAAAGATGTACATATATATACACAGGGTGGGTCACCACATTTTACCATCTAGATTTACGTTATTATTATTACACGTAGCAGACAATGTTTTACATGGAGTTGAATGGCTTTGAAAGGGGTTCATACTGATGGTACTTTTTTTTTGTAGGTGGACGTGTAAAGGACATATGAAGGTCATTAATGTTTTTTTAAACGGAATCATATATTTTTTATTGCATCACTTGATGCTCTTTCATATTATTTACAAAAAAGTATTAACCTATTTATGTAAAACAATTATTACTTTAGGAGATATTTTAATTTTTATGTCTATTTACAAAAAAGGTTCAATGTGGCGATCATTTGCATCAGAACACTTTCTGAATCGAGAAATTAATGACTCATTAACGTTTCTTAATGTATCTGATGTTATTTTTTTGTATTTATTGACGATACGATCCCTCATATCGGCCATTGTAGTCGGAGGCTCAGCGTAAACTTTATTTTTTAAGTGGCCCCATAAGAAACAAGTCAAAGGGCGTTAGATCTGGTGATCTAGCCGGCAAATGAATGGGCCCACCCCGTCCTATCTAACGATTTGGGAACATTTGATTTAATGTATCCTTTGCTATTCTTGAATAATGAGCAGGGCAACCATCCTGTTGTATCCACATTATTTGTCGTGTATGCAATGGTAAATCGTCTAAAAATGTCGAGTATGACCATCCAAACATTTACACTCCATCGATGTTGATTATCCATTTGTCTACATCAATAAGGATTTTCCGTTGACCAATAATGGGCATTTCTTGAATTCATTGATCTATTTTTCGTAAACGTTGTTTCGTCCGTGAACATAACATTGCTGAAAAAGTTTTTTCTTTGAGTGAGAGCCCAATTACAACATTCTAAACGTTGATAATAGCCATTTGCGGTCAGTTCTTGAACCTTTGATACATGATATGAATGGTATTTGTGCTTTATCAGTATGCGTACAATTATTTTGCGGCTAATTCCAGCTTGTCTTTCGATTTCGCGAGAGCTAACGGATGGATTTATCGTAACTACGGCTAACACTGCAATTTCGATTTCCTCATTTGTTATTGTTTTATTACGAATTGCCTTTTTGCGTACTAATTGCCCTGTCTGGTGAAATTTTTAAAAAATATTATCAAAGGTACGACGTGACGGAGTATTTCGTTGAGGAAATCTATTGGCCTATAATATTACACTGAGCCTCCGACTACAATGGCCGATAAGAGGGATCGTATCGTCAATGAATGCAAGAAAATAACATCAGATACATTAAGAAACGTTAATTTTTATTAATTTCTCGATTTAGAAAGTGTTCAGATGCAAATGATCGCCACATTGAACCTTTTTTGTAAAGAGACATAAAAATTAAAATATCTCCTAAAGTAATAATTTTTTTACATAAATAGGTTAATACTTTTTTGTAAATAATATGAAAGAGCATCAGATGATGCAATAAAAAATATATGATTCCGTTTAAAAAAATATTAATGACCTTCATATGTCCTTTACACGTCCACCTACAAAAAAAAAGTACCATCAGTATGAACCCCTTTCAAAGCCATTCAACTCCATGTAAAACATTGTCTGCTACGCGTAATAATAATAACGTAAATCTAGATGATAAAATGTGGTGACCTACCCTGTATATATATATTATATACACACATAGATAAATCTATAAAGTGCAAGATAATTAAATTTTGTATCTAAAAAGAAAAGAAATTAAAAAAATATTTTTTACACGGGTATATCAATCTTATTATAATGTCGTGGTCGTCTAATGATTAGACTTCCAATCACGATTTTCTCCTCTTGGAATAATAAGAGAGTGTGTTCTTGGAACGTCGACACTACTACTAAGAACAATGTCGAGGAGAATCGTTTTAGGTGAACGACGAGGGGTTTTATCCCCGTCTAACTTTCTACTCGTTTTATCTCAGCCACCTTTCTACATAGAAGAGTTTTAGAGGAAACCAAAGAAAGAAAAAGTTCTTGGCACATATGTTATACATACATGTGAAAAATGAAAGAAATAAGGATAGAAAGAAATAACGATAAAGTTATACTTGTAAATATCGTTGTTGTTATTATTTTCCTCGAGTAGTATAAGATCAGCGAACGGTGAAAATGAATGATCGTTGCTATACTAGCGATAGAATAGCGTGGGTGATAAAATGAAAGATTATAATTAGAATTCGTTGCAAACATTGGGTACGGATCGATGAATCCACGATAGATCGTAAACCGTAAGATACTTTATTTCTTACACACGAATTAGTTTGCATGTTATATCCGGACTTGGTATACTTGTAAAGTTTCATTACAATTATTGTGAAAGTAACTTTGTCCATGACCATTCTTGTATTTCTTATAATTTATCTTCTTTCCTACCTTCCTTTCTTCCTTCTTTCCTTTTTTATTTACTTCCTTACTTCCTTCTTCCATCATATTGTTTTACGCTCTAAAGATAAGGAAAGTATTTTTCCAAGTTGTAAGAAACTTTTAACGAGAGATCTCTCTCTCTCTCTTTCTTTCGTTGCATGTGTTTGGTTTACTCGAGTTGATTTCTCGATCGTAACGCGATTGAAATTGTTATTTTTATTAATTTTTTTTTTGTTCACAACTCTACAAACAATTATTACTTTCGTGTACTTTACTTTTCGAAAAGGGGACTAATATTTTATTGTACTTTCGTTGTTAGTTTTGTTTTCATTACGAGTCATACGTATTTGATAGATCGATTATGTATGTACATATGTATGGTTTATTAAGGTATATAAGGATTTCCTTGAAATTTTCATAAGTCTTACATATTCGATCAATCGATGATGTATGTACATATGTAACGTCAGATAAGGTATTTCAGGATTTTCTTTATTTTTTTTTAGTAAAGACAATTTAAATCTGATAATCGACTTATAGATCTAAAGAAAATAAAATTATGCAAGAAGAAGTTCTTTATATATATATATATACGTGTAAAGGATCTCGTATGATCAACTCTATCTAACCGGTTTTCTATATGTACTCTTTAGTTTTCAAATGTCATGGTTATGCGCGAAAAACTAATCTCGTATTCGATTAAATGGCTTTTTCTGCTCTTTTACTACGCCGTGAAGTTTAACCACGTGATTGATTTCCATGTGGTATAAGGTTAATGCACTTTACCTCTCAGTAAAATTCATCTATTACAAAATCATGTATTCCGATTTATGCAAGTTTCTTATTTATCTCGAAGAAAGTGAAAGTGTTTTTTAATTTAATGCGTAATTATAATTCGATGGTTTATGAATTTTGATTTTATACTTTAAGATCTTTATTATTATTATTATTATTCAGATAGTATCATTGCAAAATTAATTATTACCTAGATATTGTAGGATTAATATTTAAACATTTGAATCAATATTTAAACTACGGTGCTCATTGCAAAAAAAAAAATATTGACAGAAAAATTCATGGAAAGAGGGAAAGCGTAACATTGAAAATTTAAACTTTTCTTTTCATAATAAAAAACATACCACGCGATTGAATATTGTATGATATATAATATAAAATAAGTTAAAAAAAAAAAAATACGAATCATCATATTATATCATTTTAATTGTAATATATAATTGTAGAATTTAATTAAAAATTAATAATTAATGTAATTATAATTATATAATAAATATATAATATAATATAAAACATATAATATTTATAATTAAATTAAATAATAATTAATAATTAAAAAAAAATTAATAAAAAAATTAATTGTAAAATATAAATAATAATCAGTTTAATTATGTCATCAGTAGATATAACTTCTTAATAAAAAAGAAACGAATTTTACTTTCACTAAAGAATATAAAATATACGAATGCAAATTAGTATTTGGATGATACCGGTTTTTTTAGGTTCACTCATCGTCACTTTAATATTTGAAGTTTTGACGTGTCATGAGAAAGTGGAATACCCTCGAGGCCATCATAATATATTCTTCTATTTCTTCTCATTCACTTTGCATTTGTAATAAGAGATTCTTGTAGTTACGATACTCGTCAAATTTTTATTGAGTTCCTTTTTTTTTTTTCTATTTAGCAAATCGTGTCATTTGATAAATGAAAACAAAACAAAAAAAGAAAAGAATTTCATGTTGCTTACGTTACTTTAGCTAGTCGGTAGGTACGAATAAAATATTACGATCACGACTAAAAGTGATTGTGCCAATTGTATAGCGAAACTTGGACAGGACGTCGATATGCGTGCGTATGTATAGGGGATGCGAGGTGGGGAAAGAATGGGACGAAGAAAAAGAAAAAAAAAAGAAATAAATTTTTTTCTTTTACTTTCGACCCTCAACTTCTTCTTTTACTACTTTTTCTTTCTTCTTCTTTACTTGAAAAAATTTTCTTTTTTTTTTTTTCCCGAAAAGAAATCTTGCGTAAGTTATTAGTAAGGGTAGATTTCTTTTGCTTGAAATATCCTTTTCAGATTTTAGGGGATGTAAGAAGGAAAGTGGTAACGACGTTGCCGGTCGTAAACATTTTTCTTATGATTTCACTCCATTTTCTACTATGGTGTGTGATATAATCGCACGTGTTTCGACTTGTGATTGTTCATTTCGTACAACTTTGTTTGCTGATTCGCTTGCACTTGCTGTTTACGACGTATGAAAACGGTGGGGGAGGGGAAATAGCAGGGAATTATCGCAATGGGAATGAAAATGGCACGACGGTGAAATTGATTTCGTGATTCTCTTCATCTCTCTTTTTCTTTCTACTGCGCAATTCTTTTATTTCAAATAGCGGATGGTAAAAATATTGTACAATGGTGTTCTTGTTGTTACTTGAGATTCATTTTCTAAGTACTAGGTGAAAAATACGAAATCTTCGGTTAACAATGGTCGAAGGATTTTCTCTCTTTGAATATTTTTTATTTATCCTTAAAATATCAATCCACGCCATTATCAAACAATGAAAAATCTAATATATTTTAGAAATAGAAATTTTCTTTTTCTTTTTTTTTTGTTTTAAATATAATTAAATCTTTCATTTTCCAGACAATAATATTAACCCTTTGAGTGCTGAATACTTTTATCTAAAATGTTTTGTAGGAATAGAATAATTTATTATTAATCAGATTTTAATAATAAATTATATTTAATAATTATTTTTGAATATAATTATAATTTTTTATTTTTACCAAACGCATATATGCATTTAGAGCATTCAAAGGATTAATTATGTAATATTCAAAATAAATTTATTCTCAAATTGTTATATAAAATTATTTTATATAAATCCAATTTTAAGGAGAAGTATATGTGATTTTTTTTTTGCAAATAAAATTTAATCTAAAAAATTTACGTCTCTGTGAACTTTTTTACTGCAATGTTTGAAATTATTTAGCTTATATTTTTTAAATAGTCATTTGGCAAAGCAAAAGCACTCGACGATGTTTTTGGAACCTTTCGTATTATGAAAACATCTCACGTTTCTCTCTATAGTGCCTATGGATAAACGAGTCTTAGCGGTTGATCCTTTTTACGTGTTTATCATATACATTAGCTATACATTTAGAAAGAATCGTGTCGAATGCGTACGTCTCTTGAAAAACACAAGGAGCGAGAAACAATTAATATTGCTGTTTTCTATATGCTCATTACGAATAACGTTCATTCATATATATTATTTCTTTTTAATAATATTTATAATTATAAATATATATATATATATATATACACGGAGAAATAAGCAAAATTAATTGAAACAAATATTTCATTATAAAACTCATTAATTGGTCTGTCATAAAAGACAGACATATAAATTGTATTCTAACTGTTGCTAAAAAATATATTACAAATTACAATAATGTGAGAAATAAATAAAGAACATATCGATAAAACGAAAATGATAAAAACGTTAATCCAAATATGTATATATACGTAATTAATATAAAGATATATTTGTAGATATATAATATAAACATATGTACTAAATTTAGAAAAAATAATATTAATCTTATTCGAGTTACAATATTCACGAGTGATATGTATTCGAAATCCAAAATTATCCAGGATTCCGATTAGCCGTTTTCAGTGCTTCTGTTCTTGTTTGTTGACGAACGTGGTCAAAGCAGTCTGTTGACTGCCATTCGTGCCAACACCAATATCACGAATACCAAGTATCTTTTTCAAAGATCGTGGAAATTGAGTATTTAATCCAGCGTAAATGATAGGATTGTAACAAATGGAAGACTTTGCTAGGAGAGCTGGTAATACAGCCACGGAGGGTGACGGCTTCGCCTGAGACACACAAATCTTTCTACCTTAACAACATTCATATCTATATTTTTTCTTATTTTTTTTTTTTTTTTTATCATTTCTTTCATCGATTTGCTTATTCATTGAACTTACGTTGAAGTATTGTGCCGCTAATGCAAGTGCAGCATAAGGTGACCATGCGATGAGAAATGCGCTTATCATCAGTGCTACCATTCTCGTAACTTTAGCTTCTCGTCTTCCTCTGGCACCTGTAAATATCAAATGAATAAATAAATAGACAAGAAGATGAATAAATCATATTTTTGTAATATTATTTTCTAACTTCCTACCGGCTTTTCTTTCAACTTTTATCGTGGTTGTTAATATTGCGAAATAACTTGTTACTATAATAACAACTGGTAAAACAAGTCCTAGAGTAAATAGAAATCCTATATAGCTGTCGCTGTTCGTAGCAGAATCGTGAACTTCCCATGACACACTGCAGGATACGTTACCAGCTTCTGGACCGTAACTTCCCCAACCGAAAAGGGGTGGTAGAGACAAGGATAAAGCATATATCCACACCGCAAAAGCGAGGAAAACGGCGTGCCTGTGTTAAACGATGAATTTTCAATGAATCGATTGTTTTATTATTCATCGTTCCTATGTAAAGTGCTTTTAAAATGAGAAAGAAAAAGAGAAAGAGAGATTTCGTTAATGCACTTTTTATCTCTAACATTTTCTTGATAAAATATCATGTTATCGTTAGGATTTTTTACTTTATTTTTATTTTTATACATCATTTATATATCATTTTTGTTTCGTTAAATTTTGGTTGTATTGTTTTTTTTTTTTATTAACGACTATTCATTTATCTTTCAAGTCACGTAGCATTCTTACTCCCTTACCACAGAAGGGTGTTAAGATTATTTCGTAGTGAGGAGGTCGAAATTCTTATTAGTCTAGTCTCCAAATACAAAACTCGTTAGGACGTAAAAGGGCATCAAATAACTTCGTAGGAAAGAGTCTCGAATGGAAAAGAAAAAAAAAAGAATTAGTTCTGTTTGTAGATAATTCGCTTTTATTTACTCTATTACGTTTTCTTTTCATAAGAGAAGTAAAACGAAGTATCTCATTGCAATGTTTCTTTTTAACTTGTTGTTAATTGACTGACGTTATTCTTTGTTTTAAAACGAGATAGATAAACAGAAAACGAAATCAAATAATATCATATAAAAAAGGTATAACAAACGAGAGAAAACGTTGTCACGCAGTCCATTTTTCTTTTTCTATCATTTCGTTTTTTTT
>NW_015148972.1:824510-897493 GCF_001465965.1 Polistes dominula | reverse complement strand
TTTTTTTTTTTTTTTTTTTTTTTTTTCGTTCAAAGCTGCTACTCGTAAATTGAATTAAAGTTTAGCTGGATTCGTGGCCAATTAAAACTTTCTTTCTTTCTTTGACTTTCTGAACTTGGTTAAAATGTGGAACCACGAAGTATATACATGTTTTAAAAAATTATTCGATTAATATTACATATTGAATTATTTGATTTGATTATTAAAAGTCATGTTTATAAATTAAAAATATCGAGATAGTGCACAATAATCGTTACGATTAAATATTCCATTATTGTGTATGCCAGTGTGCACATGATTTATATTAATTATTATTCAATTAAAATTATAAAAAATAAAAAGAAAGATAAGGAATCATTCTTTTATTATAAATGATTTAATTAATGTTGTTGGATTCTGTTATTAATTACAAGATATGAAAATCTTTCAACGAGAATGATTTTATCACACCAATTGACGTTGATCACACCAACGAGAGTGTATCAAAGAATTAATCTTTTTCATTGTCTCTTTCATTTAATATAAAAGAATTTTAAATAGGAGTTTTTGATCCTGGTTTGAAGAAGAGTTTTTCCTTTCGTTCTAAGGATATTTAATTACTCAAAAATATTCCTATTATTCGAATAACTTACAAAGTATTCTTTTTCATAGTAATTTCTCTCTTTTTTCTTCGTGAATATAAAAAAATCGTTAAAATGAATATAAATTGATTTCAGTAGACGTGTAGAAAATTTTTCATTCATTTTCGTATCGAACAAATGAGAAATATTCAATTTTAATTCTACGTTGAAGCAATGTTTTTATAATTMTTTATTTATATTATTTACCTAATCGACAATGCTTTCATCGGTCGGGTAATTAGTAACCATCTTTCAACAGCCATCACGGTTAAGTTACCAATACTAGCGAATCCCAATGTAGACATGAACCAGGCATACCTTTAATATTCAAATATAATTAGTAATTCATCAGAAAATAAAAACTAATGGAAAAGAAGAGTTTCATAGAAAAAAGAATGTGAAATAAAACTTGTATTATCACGTAGAAAATAATCAATTGATTTATATATATATATATATTATATTTATATTATATATAATTTATTAATATAATACAATATAAATATAATATAATAAATATATAATATAATATATTTATATTATAATTTTAAAAAAATCAATGCATATGTACCCGTAATTATGAAAGTGGTCAAAGTCAAAATTAATAAAAAATGAGTTTATCAGTTATTACGCACTACATTATTATAAACTAAATAAATTCAATGTAATTTTCACGATATTATCAAAAATGAATCGTTAGATAATGTTTGTTATTTCAATATTGTATAGAATTCATATAGTGTTCAAGTATAAATCTTTAAATATCTCGAAACAAGAGAAATATAACTTAGACCACCTTCATAATTATGGGCACATATGTGTTTAAAAAATTTTAAATATAAGTATTGCAGTATACAATTATTACAGTATTGTATTACAGTATGTGTATTACAGTATATAATTATTTAATTTGTTAAATTATCGAAAGAACTGCATATTGTTGTTTAAAAGTTTGGAATATATGTTCGGTGCACCGTTCTCTTCAAAATCCACTGTTAGACTGGTTTTTTGTTTTCTATTAAAGTTCTTTTATTCAATGTTGTTTTATATGACTTTCCGAATGTTGCATATGTATAATACAATTAATACTCGAAATAAATAGAATTTCCTTTTATGGAAAGTCATGTAAACAATATTGAATAAAACAACTTTCATGAAGGATAACGGAGCCAGTCTAACGGAAGATTTCGAAGAGAACGGTACATCGAAAGATAAATTCATATTTTTAGATTATAATATACACTTTTTTTGATTATTTAACGATCATTTAAGGTGTGTCAGACATTCTAATATATTCTACTGATATTTTGAATTATTTAAATTTGTTTTAACGTTACTGACCAGTGATGATTTCGATAATTAACAAATTTTCATTTAATTAAATATCAGATTAAAATTGTTTAATATTCCAAATATATAGATGTATAATTTTTAAACAAATAATTATCGATGGATAGATTTTATATACGTATACACACATACAGACACACTAAATTAACATTAAATTCTTCCATAATTTCGTTCAACTCTCGATCGTCTGTGAATATTATCTTACTTTCTCTTTCTCTCTCTTTTTTTTTATGTCCTTTCATAAAATTTTATTATAACCGTCGCCTAAGAAGTTTTATTATAGAAAGATACAAATATAAATGTGTTTTAGGTACTTTTGTAATTAGATATAAACACGTGAAAGCTCGACGATGTACCAGTTACGAACAAACACACGTATAAAAGATAAATGTATTTAGTTTTTGTTTTTTTATTTGTTTCGATTTCGTAACATATATATTATATAAAAGAAATTAAATGAAATTAAAAAAAAAAAAACATAATAAAAAGATAAGAGAGAGAATTGACATTTCAGTACACGGTTCAAACGTGACCGCCAATAGTGAAGACTTATTAAATTTGCAAGGATCGTTTTTTAAAATTCACAAGACGCGGCCGTCCTTCGAAAAAGTTTGCGACATCGGTTCGTTCGACCATTCGACACGATGCAGTTTCACTTCTTCGTGAAACTTCATTATCCATAAAAAATATGGTCCATCCAAAACGTGACGAACCATTGTGAATGTAACAAAATGATAAATAGAAATCTACGTTTTATGTTTAAATGTTGTTAAATCAAATAATATAATTGTTTTTTAATTGCACGCTTATCAACGTTATACATTTTATTCATTTTAATTTTTAATTTATTCAAAATAATGCTTCCCTTTCGGGATACATGGGAATTTTAATTTTTAATTGAAATGTTATTTTGATTTTAAAATATACAGTTAAATAAATAAATATTTATACGAGTAACATTTATTTGAAAGAGAAAAATTCATAGGGGAAATCAAGTTATTTTTATTCGAACGATCATACGTAAATATGTCATGAAATATATCAAATTTAAAATGAAATTGTTTGATAACTAACTCAATAGAAATGTATATTATATATTCTAGAGTACAAATCATTTCTGTAATTATCGTTTCGATAACTAGTTGTACATATATACTACTGTTCGTTCATTGCTGTCGATATTCAATCGCATTATTGTTATTCGACATCACATTATTAATGATGAATTATACATAGTAATTAAACAAAATTAACAAGTATGAAAATAAAAATTACTTAAGTATTCCCTAATGAACTGCCTAAAATAGTTCAATTAAACGCTAAATGGTTATTATAATATATAATGTGGTGACTTGAAGTATTTCAAACCCCATTTTATTGTGTCACACTGAATAAACGAGCATTAATGATCTGGAATTAATTAAACGAAGCTAATCTCTCCTATTGTGTGTAGTAATCCATAGCAATATTTATTATTTTTGTACCTTTCGAAACAATACCGTTTAATTCTATTCATTGTTACGTTTATATATGTGTATAATAAATAAAGTTTATTTTTGTTACCAAAGACACATGTCATAGCCCCAATACCATCCACTTGTTATTGCAGAAGTCATTGCCAAAGGATTCCCCAAGGCGGCTACTAAAAAATCTCCAACCTTTGAAATAAATATTATTTATTTATTATTTTATATTTCCGTTCACCTTTCTTTTTTTAGAAAACGTATAATTTGTCTTTTATTTTTATATGTAAAATGATAACAAATTCAATTGGTATTGATACAATGTTAAAAATTGAACAAAAGCAAGACTGCAATTGACATCTCGATTATTTTCATTCCTTTTTTTTTTTTTATAAAAAGGAGCTTGCAAGGAAGCAAGGACAACATCGACCGGCAGTTTATATCCCTTATTGAAAACCTTTATCCCCTCGAGAAAAAAAAAATACGTTACTCTTAATTCTCAACTGAGTACCTTGTGGTACTGAATTGGATGATTTAGTTGAGATCGACGTAATAGAGAGAGTATAATTTAACACCATCGATATTATTAATAAAAATTTAACATTTTATTTATTGCGAATATGAAAGAAAATTTATAGAAATATCATCGATTGTTAATAATATTTATTTTTCCAGTTGTGTTAAATATAAATATAATATACGATCTTTATATTAAAAAAACAACACATTTAAACGTTTATCGATGTAATTCGATCTTACGCATGGTTGATACTTTATATATATAATTTTTCTTTCTTATATATCTGGTCTTATATGTTAAATAAAAAAGAAAAACATGGGTGAAATACTTACAACCAAATTAAAAAGAATAACGTTGACGGGAGTCCAGAGTGATTGAGCATCCTTAACGATGATTATCGCGACAATTAAGTTTAGAGTGAAACCAAAGAAGCCAATGATACCGAGTGCAATAGATGCACCCACGTAAATGCCTGCACTTATTTCTTCATTGACAGTGTCATTCATATGATTTGTTTCTCGAAGATAAGGAGACATGCTCATGCTAACTTAACGTGATTTATAATTTGTTTAAAATAAATACACTCTTGTAGGATAACACAAAAGAAAAACAATAGCCACGTTAAAGTCACGTGTGTGTCACTATTTAGTTAAATTTTTTTTTTCTTCCCCGAGAGAAGTTCGCGGGAAAACTTGCCAGCGTTTAATCAAAGTAGTGAGGATATTTCGAAGTCACCCTATCCTTATATGTTCGCTACCCTCTTTCCTCCCACCACTTGTGCCATTCGTTTTCTCTCTCTCTCCTACTCACTCACCCTGGATTCAGAATGGAAGCAGCATGCGCGAAATGAAGCACACCACTACACTCTTCTGGACTATTATTGTTTGTATCTTTCACGTACACGTATAAACAAGCCATTAATTGTATTAACAATAAGTAGAAGCATTTAAATTAATCGACTAGAGTAATTTCAAGATATACGCTTTTTCTTTTCCCTTTACATATAATAGAAGATAATGTTCTTGCTATTATTCTCTTAAAATTAAATGTCCACTTTTTTATCTCAAAATGATTTTATAATAGATTACTGTTTTCCATAAATTATAAGTGAAAAATATCAAAGCTTATTAAAATTTAAGATGTGAACTTGAAAAACTCAATATTTGATGAAATAAAATTAATCGATTTAGTAATTATTAATATTTCTTTCATGCACGAGTCGTCATTGGCTGAGAAAAAAAATTTTAAATCCTGTGATAATCCCTTCAAAGAGATCATAGTCGTTAATGTTGGATTATTGTCAAGGGCGTTCGATAAAACGTCTGCGCAGTTGATAATAATTGGTATGACCTATTAAGGTTACGGGTAACAAGTTTTTTCCTGTTTTTTTTTTTTTTTTTTTTTTTTTTTTTTAATATAAAGGTTTTAACGAAACTGTGTAAAAAACGTCATACGTGTTATTTAAAAACCGGGCTGTATTTTTATTCAACTCTCTCATTAACAATGGCAATTCTTTTTATCAAACTTTTACTTAAAGATTTAAATTATGACTTACGATACACAGTATGTATAGAGTGATATTATTATTATTTCTTTTTCAATTTACATATCTTCAGTATCGCTATCCGAATCTTCTACCATTGCCTGTCGCGCTTTAGCCTCTGCTTCTGCTTTTATATCCGCTGGTACGCGTTCATGCTTTCCATTGGTATGTGCACCTACCCAACTCATTTCTAATTCAAATTGTTTATCTTTTAATTCATCGTGTACTAAATAAATAATACGTGCTGCTTCTTTCACTAAATCTTTACAAGTCATATCAGATAACTTTAATTTCTCAATTTCTGTCTTCGCAGACTGTTTCGCTTTGCCTGATTTCAAAATTACATAAAAAAGAAATTAATTTATTAATACTACTTGCATTCAATTTCATTTGTAATAGTTTAAATATCATTACTCACCTACTGCGCAACCATAATAACCGTATGATACACCAGAAGGATCAATCATATACATTGCAGGACCATCTGCTTCGTAAGCTCCAAGAATTACAGAGCAACCATAAGGCCTCACAGCAGAATATAATGTATAAGCATGCATATACATAGAAACTCTTTCATTTAAGTACTTCAGAGGAATGCCTATACCGTATTGAGAACGATAACTAGCCGCCTCCGATCTTGCAGTTTCTGCTATCTGTCTTGCATCAGAAATAAGGCCAGAAACTGCCATGCCAACGTGCTGATCTATGTTAAATATTCGTTTATTAGCACCTGGCTCATAGAGCTTAGAAGTAATAAGCTTTTCAATCGCAAAGACAACACCATCCTTCCCTTTTAAACCAATGACAGTGCTGAAAATGACAGATAAATGACAAATAAATAATCTAAGTTTTTATAGTACTATGCACAAATTGATTTTTTTATAAATTATTAAAGTAGAAATTACCCTCCATTTTCAACAGCTTTTTGGGCATATTCTACTTGAAAAACACGTCCATCAGGTGAAAATTGTGATGCAGACAAATCATACTGAAATGTTTAGAGGTTATATTACTCACTTTTCTTTAAAATAATCAACAGAATATTATAATATTATAGAAATAATGGTGAATATATATTTACCCCAGTACCGATGGAACTCATGTCTCACTGAATTTTTTAAAGTAATATTACTTGCTTTGAAAGTAATAAACAATTGTTTACTAGTCGTAAAAATCGTGAATAGGCGAAATATCAAAACGGATTGTCAGCGCCACTAGGTACAGTAGTATGACATATCTACCTGACCTCTGTTGTTCATTTCTGCAACTTCTAATCCGAGCAAGTAAGAATAAGAAAGGAAGATAAGTAAATTTTAAAACTAAAATAAAATTATTTTCATTATGTTCTTAAAATTACGTTAAATATATTACTATATATGTTAGATATTAATAATTATAATATATAAATAAATTATATAATATTTGATTATATTATTAACAAAAACTATGATTTCCGAACATAATATTTTAAATCCTGAGTATATATTCGCGGCAAAAATATGAGCCAATGAAAATAAGGATTTCATAAATGCATTTTAAGACAATCGGCAACCCGCGCAAATCATAAGTTGCATACCAACTTTTGTTAGTGAAACACTGATCAGTGTCGTCCTCATTAAAATCAGGTAATTAATCATTTTTTTCTAATTAAAATTTCCAAATTATATATCAATCGATAGCTAACAACACGATTTTTACGAGTCTGCGTTATCAAATCTAGATATTGTTGGATTTAAAAGATATTCATGATTGAATACAATGGTATCTCGTTTTGAGTGATTTCCATTCTTATTTAAAACCTTTTATTTCGATTTTATGTTAAATAATAGGAAACCTTGTTTATTAATTTTTATAATTTTAAACGAAAATCTATATACATTCTGATTAATTTTGTACTTTAACATCATATTTTTAATGTTTTAATATTTTTCAATAATAGATTAAAATACGATTAATTTTTAGGGTGGTATATAGGGATCCTATAGTGGTATATAACTGGTGGCGCCATGTATCGGTACAACAGTGATAACGAGAGGTACTAACAACAAATTGAAAGGAAGTTATTTTGATCTGGTAATTGAAGGTAAATTAGCATATTTTTTTTGGACGTGCATTGTTTTATTGTATATTAATTACCAGATGTCTCATTTCTACATGTAAGTGTTATCCAGTTATGGCATTGTCATGACTAAAAAATATTCGAGAAAATACAATCGGTATATCTCATGTTAATGTTTTCCAACTTTTCACCAATGAATAAAATTTTGACATACAGGGCAATCTGTAACTGATGGTACAAGCGAAAAGGGGGTGATTCTACATGAAAAAATAAATCGAAAATATAGATTCCAAATTTTTCGTTTGAGACTTTGTTTTCGATAAAATCGAATTTGAATTTTCGCAAAGTACACGAGCACTTTATCATGTCTCGTTATAACGGGCCTACGGATTTTTCGGAAATACCCTACGAATTTTTCGAAATTAACCTATATATGTATATAGGTTATTCTTATATGAAAAGTATATATTTTTATTAACCATTTATAAATAATAAAGAATATAAATAAAAATTTATGTTTAGAAATGTAAAACATTGCATCAGTAAAAAAAAACAGCTTTCAGCGCATTTATTCTGTTTTTTTTTATTTGTAGGAGATTATTTCATAACACACGTTACTTTTTATTTTTACGTATAGTGATAATCCATACGATTGAATGTATTATATGTAGAGAGAGAGAGAGAGAGAGAGAGAGAGAGAGAGAGAGAGAGAGAGAGAGAGAGANGAGAGAGAGAGAGAGAGAGAGAGAGAGAGAGAGAGATGAAAGGGAAGGTCAAAGTCAAATGAGACAAGCATCGGTTATGCTTATATCGTTTTGTAAATTCTAGTCTTTGTTAACTACACATAGAAAAACATACCCGCATGATCGGTTGAAGGTTATTAGGAAGGGAGAGGTGACTCGTATATACGAAATCTACTATTTTCATTTTGAACAACGTAGAAATGAGACGTATCGTTTTCGCTCTTCGCGTAAGAATTTATTCCTGCTTAATTAAATTAGATTTTATTATATAATTTGATATCTAATTAATTCTCATTTGATTTTCATATGTATGCAGTCATTATCGATACCGTGAACGTTTTGAAATTAGGTAAAAAGATTTATAACTAAAATTACAAGATCTTATATTTTTCTATGATTTCATAAAATTTTTTACCATAATCTTATTTTTTTATAGTTTTAGAAAAACATTTTAAATAATTAAATATTAAAATAATTAGTATATTTTTTGTTTATAATATAATAAATAAACAGAAGTATGTTGTGAGACTTGTTTTAATTAAATTTTGATTTTCAGAGCTTCAATTGCGATTGCGTGCAATGCAATCTTAGAGTCAGTGTTCATTTCGAAAAAGTTGTATTTTTTGTATGCAATCGCATAGATTGTTTTAAAAATAATTGATAAACAAAGTAGCGAATCGTGTAGAGTTATTTTTCGTCGAAGAAAAATCTATGTCGGTCGTGTTTAAAATCAACGCAAGAATTTCTTAAAAAAACAATTTTCTCGGTGCGTGATCAGATTAAAATATTGTCATTATAGAAAGTATAAATTAACATTCTTATTTTTTTTGACGAATATAGTTTCGTCTGGATAAATTACGGTTAGTATTATTTCGTAATCCTAATTATTAATTTTCATTCATTTTTTAAATCATGATCGTTTTCATTTATGGTTTTTATTCATAAACAATTTTTTGAATTATATGAAACATTAATAATTTTATTTTATATTTTTATTTGCAGATTAATCATCGATTCAACGATTCATCAATACCACGATTCAACGATTCAACGATTCAGCTGCTAATATGTACCAGTATTTTTGCAATAATCACAAACTTTGGCAGCCGATTGCAGCATTGGTAAGTAATTTTTTATTGTTAGAATTTATGTTTAGAAAAACGTGATTGAAATAGGAAGGTGTTACTCGGAAATACCCTGGAGCATGCTTTTTACTTTAGGCTTTTGTATTTTTTTCTTTAATAAATAAATAATATTTCTATATTTATTTCATCTAAAAAAGAAAAAATGTGGACACCACTCTTCATATATTGCCAGGTCGGGGTAACGGTCATTGTAAAAATCTTAAGAAGTTTCACTTTAATCGTGTATGAGTAACACGCGTTTTTTTTTCTATATATTTTTTTAATTTGAAAAATTAGTTTAAACAGTTGATCACTAGCATTTGATATGTACTCCCATTAGGTTCAAGTTGAAGTTTTTGCATCATAGTGGTATATGATAGAATCATGGAATGAATTCAATCAAATCCATAAAATCTTTGATGAATTTGATACTTAGTTTAAAGTTTTATAAACAGCATTTTTTGCACAATCGCGATTTTGTTTTAGAAATATTTGATACAATTCAATATACTTTTTAATAATTAAAATAAAAACATTGCAAGAAAATGTATTACGTTTAACACATTATTTATTTAAATTCATTTTGATTACTCACGTGTTTGTTGCTAGTTATATATCTGAATTCACGCGAAGTTACTTTTCTTTCAAAGTAATTAAATTACTTTCATTTATAAATAAAAGTAACAGTAGAGTCGTCGTTATTTAAATAGTTAGAATTATTTATAGTTTTTAATCTTCAAAAGCGGTAACCTCCACGTGATGAGACCTGAGAACACGATATTATTTTCGGTATAATGTATATTATATTTTGTTGCAAATAATATCAAGTCTGATGGCTGTTTAAATAGGCTTCATTTTTATTAGAAACAAAAAATATAAAATTTGTACAATAAATAACTAAAAGAAATCATTTAAAAAATAAAAGTGCTAGAAGTGTTAACTCACAGATATTATAGAAATAAACTCACGTGTATGTATGTGTCCGTGCATTTTGATTTTTAATAAAATAATATACAATATATAAATATTCATTATATAAAATGTTATCTATATAATTGCAATTTATTTTTGCTAACGTTTAAAATATTTTATATTAAACATACGTTTTTTTTTTTTTTAATTTTTAAAAAATCGTACATAAATCTTACGTTTTTATTTTTTTTTCTCGGATGTTAAAAAAGCTTTGATATTTTCTTTTTTACAATTATATTCCGGTGGACATTGACTTGTAGTTCCGTATTCGATAGCTTTTCGTAGTTCATTTATAGTTTTTTCGTATTTACGTTCGACGGATACTGTCCTGTATAACATAGATACACACATAAATCATTATTTGATATTATATATTATATTTTTATATTAATAATTTAATACGTACTGTGGCATTAGTTTCATTGTATTTAAAAGCATTTCAGCAGCACCCAAATATTCTTTTGCAATATGTGGTTCTTCGCAAGCTGCTCTATACAGACACGTATCACCAATCAGATAACCCAATGCCAAAGCAACTTCTCCTTCGGATATTACATTTTCTATGATATATAGTAAAATATATAGTTAGAGTTTTATATAATAATTAATATTACGTATAGTTAAAATTTATATATTTAATTAATATAATACATATACGAACCTTCATTCAAATCTCGTCCCTTGTAACCATGATTTCCAATATATCCAGCACCAAAAACTACAGCTTTTAATACGAGGAGTAGCAGAAGATTAGATAAATTTAAATTCAGTACCTTTATAGAAAATCAAATAAATAAATACATTTTTTTAAATATCGGTAAATTAATATTCTTTTTTTTTTTAATAAAGACTCAAATAATTTGTTTTTTTTTTTTTTAATTTTTCGAATGAATATAGGATTTACAGTATGATAGTTATTTTTTTTTTGCAATAAAACCTGGTGGATGTGTGCGTATTAGGTATTGTGCATATATATCGGTTAGAATTATATTTATTTATGCAAATTAATTTAAATTCTTGATTAAATTTGTTTTTTTTTTTCATGTAGAGTAATTGTTTCCCTTAAATTCTATCAAAAATGTAAATATTTATAATTTTGTTTACACATTTAAATTGTTCTTATTTAATTTATTTTCGTTTATACTGATTAGTTTTTTTTTCATTTAGTTCAGTAACCCCATTTCCTTCTACAATAGATTTCCATAAAAATAAAATGAATATAATAAGTTTACTCACTTGACTGGTAGTAGTAGATCGTTGCATAAATTCCTTAGCAATTTCGGCTAACATAGATCCACCCTTTTTGTTATTAATTTCTTTACGAAAATCTTGACCATCAGTATTTCGTGCTACTACAGCATAAACCAATAGAAGAATTATTCCAAACGTTTTCCTATCGATGAACATATTTCCAATATTTTATGAAGCTTTTATTATCAATGAAAAAACACGTGTATACAATATTATCAGAAATATATAAATCTAAATTGAGAATAATTAATTAGACAAATAAAACGATTGAAACGATGAAGAACATGTTATAAGAGATATTACTTGTTATAAGAATTTTTTTTTATAGTTAGTAAAGTAGACAAGTTAAGTTGTGTCGCGTAGTATAGTTAAAAGTAAAATGACATTGGTGACAATAGAAAACAGCATTTTTATATACAAAAAGAGAGAGAGAGTCGTGCTTATGGTTTATCGTTAAAGCGTGAAGTCGTGCATTTTATTTGCGTGTATCTAAGCATTTAAAGTGAGAAAGATGGAAAAAGGGATGATAATCAGCATGAAACGTACCATTGTTTTCTCCATTGTGAGTATGTTAGAAGAGCAGGTAATTTGTCGTTAATAATGCTTATTTGTTGTGTCTCGTGCTCGCGTTTCGTTCATAAATGAATAACAGTAGTTTTGTACACTTAGAAGTAACTTTCTTCTTCGAACGTTGACGGAAATAAATGGTGAAAGCTTGATGAGTGAAAACTTTTATATGCCGTAGTATGGATGAAAGAAAGCGTTCGTTTGTCACTTGACGATTAAATGAGAACTTTTCTTATACTTTTTCTTTTTACCTTTTGTACGAATACCAATCTGTCAGATCAACTTTTGTTCGGATCATAGGATACGATATTAGAATACGAACAAAAAGTATTTTTATTTAATGCGATAAAAATGAAGAAAAAAATTAAAAGCACCAGAATCCCGACGATCGTGTCTGTAAAAAAAAAATTCTCTTGAATACTTGAGAGAGAAAAGAATGATATACTCAAAGTACAAGAAGTATCCTTCGAGAAAAAAAATAGAAGGCAGAAAGGAAGGAAATGGCAAGAAAAAAAAAGGAGAGAAAAAAAAGAAAAGCATAGTAAAAGGAAAATAGAAAAAAAGAAAGCTTCGTCTGCGCAAACGCGAAAGTAAACTTCGTGGCGTGTTAGATTCTCACATTTGTAAATTATTAAATAGATCAAGCAGACAAGTTTTCCTTTATCTCTCTTTTTTTTTTCTTTCTCGAATTAAAATTCTGTTAGCGAAGAAACGACGATTGTAATATGAAAGAATAGGAGAGGGTGGAGAAGGAAGAAGAAGAAAAATCCTACGAAACAAGTAGGGATGATTCTTATTTGCGCGCGCATTTTCGAATCCTGTCGTAGAAAGATGCTTTAACTACGTCATTAGAATATTCGATGATCTTATAGCTCGACGGATTGTTCGGTAATTGATACCTTAGTAGATTCTTCTTCATTAATCATGCATTTATTCGAGTACTATTGCGTGCACATTACGCGTTCATAACATTATAACGATTGATCGTACAGTCCAAACTGTTAAATGATGTATCCAATGTACGGAGAAAAATGTAGTCTAAGGAATAAAATTGTCCAAGAAATAAGAATAGGAAGAAGGGGGGTTGGGGTGGGGGTATTAGTAGGTAGTAAAATGTTATCTTCAACTTTTTCTTGCATATTCGATGAACTCCCTTACAACTTGAGCTTTCGCGAAGATTTTAATATTTACGGGTTACCTGTTCACTCTCTTAAACCCCCACTCCTCCTTCCTCTTCCTCCCCTCTCCCTTTTGCTCCACCTTTTTCCTGATCTTTTAGAAGCAACTAGCGCATTATCTTTTTCTGACGTGGAACTTCGATCGAATTTTTTATTATATGATTTATAGATATCATGTATGTTCGTTTTTATTCGTCGACCTTGATATTCTAATAGTAAATGTAAATTAATTTGCTGATATTTTTATAGTCTGATTATATTGAATTTTTTTAAATCTTTTTATATTTTATGATAAATATAATGAATTAACAAAAGATTTTATATTTTCATAAATACACAGTTATATTTGTAAATTGTTTAGTTTAAATAATATGCGACTTTTTTATTGTTCTTATTTTTTAAGTATGAAGTAGGATTGGGAAGATAAAATGACACGTTTCAGGGATTGATATGTTTAATAATATTTTCATAAATTCACAATTACTGATATAGATTTCGTTTGTCTCTAGGTTATTATTTGAAAAATATAAATTACACTGTATATAATAATTATATATAATAATTTTTATTACTCGTTTGTCATAATGATTATTGTCAATTTAATTTCAATCTTCGCTTTTAACTGCATAGAGAACGGATAAATAGCCCATTGATGTTCTAACGACCTGAAGCATAAGTTTTGAAATTATTTTTTTTTTAGCGTCGAGATATTACCGATTTTTTTAAATTTATTAAAATTATACATTATAGAATTTTAGAATTTATTTGAAATGTCTTTTTTATTTGATTACCAATTCGATTAATTTATTAAAATGATACACTTAAAATTGATGTAGGAATTTAGAATCGAATCGAAATAGGTAAAAAGATCGGTAATGTCGACGACATGTTTTTTTTTTTGTTTCTTTCCTTACTTCGCTGAACAGTTCATGATTGAAGGAACAGAACTTTCCAGCTGTAATGCGCAAGGGCGATCTTGCACGACGCATGATCAGTATGAGACATTTTGCTTCGTTCGGTGATAAGTTGTACCATTCGCATTCGTAGGCTGCCGACGCCATTCCTGTACTCTAAAATGAAACATTTGAAAATGATTTACAAACTTAATCGTTTTTAACATCACTTAATGTAATTTTTATAACTTACAAATTAGATATATGAGCCACTTATTTTGAAAGTGGCTTAACACCATTTTCCAAAACAATCGAGTTAGCTACCGTAATAGTTACATTTTTAAATGATTTTTTCATTCTGAAGCAATTTGTTACAAATATATTTAAAATCATGAAGATATTGTAACAAGAACATTTACCGATCAACAGAATGATAAAAAGTTTTTTAATATCTCGATTCAAACATAAATGAAGTTAGGCCACTTTCACAATAAGCGACTCATATACAATATATATTATTTTATTTTTATTTTGAAATAAATTTGATATGAAATATTATATCAGTAATGCCGATTATAAGAATAAAACTAAATTTACCTCTGAAAGAAGTCTTTCTCCTACGTAACAATAAAGATAAAGTTGAACTAGGATATAACAGACGTAAAATGCAGCACATCCGAGTTCTAGCAAGAAGAATTCATCTTTTTCCCCAGTTACCGACTATAACAAAAATTTAGAAAAATTAAATAAATAATTATTTTACATATATATATATATATATATATATTATTTATGTATTATGTTTTACTTCGAGCGTTTGAAAGCTTTCCAAGCATAGAGTTATAGTGCATCCTAACATTTGAATCAGCAACATTATGTTGAAACAATTTTCGATTGTTTCCGTGAATCTTAAAAGAAAAAGAAAAAAAAAACAAAATTAAATTAAATCAAAATTGATTATCATTATTATTAAAAATAATTTGTGAAAACTCGCTTGTTAAGGTAATCGTGTTTTTTCACGATGCGTGCCAATTTCGATTGAAATTCATCCTTCGTTTTACTTTGCAGATTTATCAATTCGTGTCTCAGGTTAGCCAATTGTCCGCAAACGTGTAATACCAAAGTAGCAACGAAAGTATCCACTACGGAATAAGTAGCACAAGCATAAAAGGATCCCATCAATTGTCCGAAAAATGTAAACTCGTAATTTGGCGTAGGTTTAGTTTCCCATGGAAAATAAGCTGGAAAGAAGAGACCACGAGCGCTCGTATAATTTGTTGTCAAATGCATTATGGCATAAATGACTACGAGACTGTTGCACATTATGTTAGCAGTTATGGTGATTTTTCTTGAAATTGTAGCAACTGTCATCATTCTTTTGACATCTTCTTCTTTCGTAGCTTCTTTGCGATCTTCTTCCATGATATTTAACAAACCTTTCAGAGCTTCGACAAGTATGAAAAAAAAGAAATTAATTAATTAGAATTTAGAATTTTTTTTTTAGTTAAAATTGAAATTATTAAATTTCTGTAAAAAAAAAAAGAAAACTTCTTATTTACATTTTCCGCTGCACCAAAAGGCCATAGTCTTCAAAATTGCAATAGAAATAGTCATGTTGTCCATTGATAGATTTTCGACGACCAAATCGAAGTCACCCCAGATGAAGAATAAATTAATGGTTTGCGGTAAACTTACGAAGAAAAACATGAAAAAAATCGCGGAAAAAACCTTTATATTTTCCGATGGATTAAACATCTTTTCTTCTGGCCAAATTCCCATGAATTTCATGCTGTAGACGTTCCACCCACAAGCGTAATCAACGTGCGAACTTTTCTTTACCTCCACTGTTAATTAATTCATTGATCTTAGGTATTGTTATTTATTTTTTTTTTTTTGAGGATCTTTAGAAAAATCGTTTACGATTTTTTTTTCATTCGTTAAATTTTGTTCTATTTTTAAAATTTTTTATTTTTTAATATTTAATAAAGTATTTAGAAAATTTTCGAAAGAAATTTGGATACCTTGATTTTTATCCATCTAAGGCTCTTGCTATAACCATCTATCAAGAACTGTTTCCGAGTGGTTCCTTTCTTATTTGGAAGACCATAAGTTCGGTAACATTCATGGCGCATGCCCTGACAAAACCGACCGTAATACCATATCCTATGATTTATTAATTTCATGTAGGAAATCTTTGGCTTCGGAGTAGTGCGTTCCTAGACGTCGAACTTATTGCTCGACTTATTCATAAAGTATATTTATTCATATTAACATTCATTTCATCAAAATATAAATCTCTACATATACGGAAAAGAGTGACGACGATTTCAATTAAAATATACCAAAATTTGCCATGATTACGATTTAATTAATGTTTCAAATTAAATTACGAGGTAAAACACATCATATGTATTCGTATATATGTTTATATGTATATGTTTTTTTTTATGTGTATAAAATTTCAATGTTAATTAAGTATAGCAGTATATGATTTTTTAATTTTAATATGAAGTTTCATTCATCACTTGTCATAGTTGCACGTAAAACAGACAGATACCCCATTGATGTTTTCAAAACCTGTAATATAAAAATCAAATGTACAATTTGTCTCGTTTTATTAGATACTATTTTTTATTTATTTAAGTATACTTACGCTGCTGTAAAGCTCATGATTCAAAGTACAAAATTTGCCTGCAGTGAGACGCAAAGGTGATCGTGAACGACGGATTATTAATATCAGTGATCTAGCTTCGTGAGGTAATAAATTGTACCAATTACATTCGTATGCAGCACGTGCAACTTCGGTACTCTGAAAGGAATACATTTTTATTCGGTATTTTCATATTTGATTATTATTATTAATATTTTATAATATTTTAGGAAGACCGAAAAGTAATCAAAATTTTTTCTTTGCTTTTTATTTTTTATTTTAAATGTTAATAAACAAAAAAATTTATTCATCATTTTTTAACACTTTTTGCCTTACGTAAAGAAAATTGTTCGATTCCTTTTTTAAAAAGTCCTTGGATTTTTCATTGATATAAACTAAAAGTGAGTGTACTCATTGAAGAAATTTTGATTACTTTTCGATACTCCTAATATTATGAAAATTAAATTATATTTATTATTATCATAAATATTTTATATTATCAGAAAGAAATTTTGTCAATGACTAATATTTCATTCACCTCGGTCCAAAGTTTTTCTCCGACGTAACAGTAGAGATATAGTTGAAGTAAAACAAACAAGATGTAAACACCGAAAAAGAAAATTTCAATTAATGGCATTTTTTCACCTTCTTTGACCATTAACTGAAATTTATAATAGCATTGATTTAATTAATTTTTTTTTAAATAATTTAAATTTTCGTATAGTTAGTGTAATATGTTAATAATTGTAAATAATTATTATTGATATTAGTATTAAATTTTTGTAAAAGTTTATACTAATTTAAAATCTGTTTAAAAATTAATAGAAAAAATTAGATGAATATGTAAATGAAAAAGGAATAAGTTAATTTTATTTTTTGAAAACAAATTTACCGTAAGTTCTTGAAAACATTCCAAACATAATTGCAAAATGCAACTGAGTATTTGAAAGAGTAACATTATGTTGAACTGATCCTCAATCGTCTCGATGAATCTTTAACAAAAAATATATATCTTATAATTGATATCATAATATTAAAATTAATTAACATATTGATTAACAATTAATTAACATACTTGTTCAAATAATCGTGTCTTCTGATGATATAACTTAATTTATTTTGAAATTCTTGACTCGTACCGATATCCAAATGAACCAATTGGTTTTGCAGTCTTTTAAGTTGTCCACAAACGTGAAGAATCAACGTGACTAAAAAAGTATCTACAGATGAATAAGTTACACTATAATAAGTCGCGGCTATCATTTGACCGATGAATTTCAATTCAAATAATGGACTGTCCATTGTCTCGATTGGATAATACGAAGGGAAATATGTAAGTCGACCAAGGGTACGCATTGATAGAATTCTTTGTGCAGTATAAAACGCGATAATACTGTAACAGATAATTGTTGCTCTGGTTGCTATTTTTCTGCTGAATGTAGCATATTTCATCATTTTTTCTTCATCTTCTTTCGTTGACACTTCTTTCCAGTCTTCCTCCATTGCGGTAAGAAGATCCTTTATTTCTTTAATGGTAACGACAAATATTAATTAGAATGAAACTATGAGAACAAAATATTTGCAAAGTGTAACGTGGGTTTGTAGGTGGAAAAGTTTTGAGCCTAACACAGACAAAAATTTGTCTTTTGGTCAAACTTATTTTTATTTCTTGACATAATCTCAAAACTTTTTAACTAATAATCGTATATTTAAGAAAAATATATCAGTAATTGAGCTCGTATCAATCGTTGATCATTTTTTAGGGAACGTGTTATAGATAATAATATTTTTAATCATTTCATCACAGATAAAATTAAAAATGTTTTCTTTAAAAATTGTCAGCCATTTTAACGAGTTTAATTATTCGTGCATTTATCTCAACAGCTATACTTTTTTGTAATTACTAATTTTATAAAAATATTATATTTATGTCTTTTAAAGAAAATAATAGTAAATGAAAAATATTACAGATTCATCGAACACAAAATAAAATTTAAATGTGCGACAAAATAGAACGTGGCGTCTTAAAGGATATGTAATAAATTAAATATATTTACGTCCACCGCTTGACCAGAAGAACATCATTTTAATAAACCCGACTGTTCCATTAATGATGTCCAATGATAAATTTTCCATAATCAAGTTGAAATCATGTCGTTCGATATATAGTAACCAATATTGAGGTATGGTGCAGAAAATGATGATGAAGGCAATTCCTATTAACACTTTATAGCTGGAAAGTCGATCAAGTCTTCTCTCCTCTGGCCAAATTCCAATGAATTTCAAGGTGTATATGTTCCATCCGCAAGCATATTCCACTTGCCAAACTTTAATTAACATAGAGAACATTTAATGAAATCTCATCATTAGATTTCAGATATAAAGTGCGGAATAATTTTGGAAAATATAGAAATTATTTTTGAAATCAAATATTTGGTGATCATAATCGCGTGACTAGAATCAGTAGCAATTTCGAAAATACTATTCAGTATAATGTATTATTCAAATCTGACAAAATATAGCATCGAATTCCAGGAAAAAAAAAAAGAAAATAAATTATATTCACAATGTTCACTTTAACAAATTCATCGTTGACGTTAAATTATGATTAATTGTAATATCATTTATTATTATCATATGAACAGGAATTTTTATTAATTAAAAATTAAAGAAAATATTGAATAATTAAAAAATAAGATAAACAAATTTTTAAATGTATAAACTACCTCGATGAATGCTCATGTTTGTTCTTTTGACAACTTCCTATAAAGAACTGATTCTTTTGTTCGTATATTTTTCTATTTCGCATGATATTACTGTTGAATCATGCATGGCGCATGCTCTATAAAATCGCTGAAATTTTCTGACAAGAATGGCTGCCTAGAATTTTTTTTTTTTAAATCCGATCTATATTGATGCTTTTATAAATTAACATATTTAACATGTGTACAATTTCGATACATGAGATATATTAATTTTAAAAATAATTTATTGTATTGTATAATTTATTCATAGTAATAGTTATTTTTTTAGGGATGGAATATCCTTAAAAGATCCCTCTGTCGTAGAAAATTCTAAGCGATTTGCTATGTTTTGTCTACCATAACTCTCGTGGTTACACTATCATCATACTAGTTGCAACTACAATATGTTAACTTACCGACATGCATTGCCGATATTGCAAATATCTAACAAATCATCTTTTTAATATAGATAAAATTTAATACCTACAAATAAAAGAGATTTTTATAAGATTATTGAGTAGTAATTAAATTAATTTTTTCTCTTTTAAGGTTCCTAATTACAAATTTAGTTTTGTAGATGATTCATAGCACAATCAACAATGTACAATATATATGTACAATAGTAATAATACGTTTCTAGATGAAGGATTTTATTTTTTGAAATACACACTTCTATTGTCGATTTATTTGGCTAAATATTTTTTTTTTTGTTGCAAAAATATTACTAGACTTTAAAATGATCATAGTAGTTTGTTATAATCATTCTTATGTTAACTAATTCTCATACTTTGCTTTAATACGTTTTGAACTATTGTTTAAGTAAATTTAAATAGATTTAGGAAATTACAGCTAAACTATGCATAAAATATAATCTACATATTTTGTTGTTAGAATAAAATCGGGAAAATATTATTCGTCTTTTATCATGGTTGTACGTAAAACAGACAAATAACCCATTGATGTTTTCAAAACCTGTAATATAAAAATCAAATGTAAATGTGTCTCGTTTTAATAGATATTATTTTTTATTTATTTAAGTATACTTACACTACTGTAAAGTTCATGATTTAAAGTAAAAAATTTGCCTGCAGTTAGACGAAAAGGTGATCGTGCACGACGGATTATTAATATCAGTGATCTAGCTTCGTGAGGTAATAAATTGTACCAATTACATTCATATGCAGCACGAGCAACCTCAGTACTCTTAAATACACTTTCAATTGAAATTTTCATTTTTTATAACAAATAATAAATATTTCAATTATACTGATATTGACAAACCTCTGTCCAAAGTTTTTCACCGACAAAGCAGTATAGGTATAATTGTAGTAGAACGTAGAACGCGTAGAATGCGAAAAAAAACATTTCTACCAATGGCATCTTTTCACCTTCACCAGCCATTAACTAAAATTAATATTAGTTTTAATATGTTTAATTTAACACGTTTCGTGTTAAAGCCCTTTTTATCTGACTTGTCATTCAGGCCATTTAATTTTTTTCTAATCAAATCAACCATTACATGTAATTATTAATTATTGTAAATATAACAATTAAACAATTAAACTTATGTGCTTAGTTCTATACTGCATTTTGCATAATGCACTAATATTTTAATAAGAATATTTGCGTACAGAATTAAATTTGTTATAAATATATATTTTCAGTGCATAAAATAAATATATCTAATGATAAGTGTACCACCGGTGGTACACGTGGAACGGAACGTGTTAATTAGTTGAAGAGTAGAATCTTTAGGATTATTAAAATACCTTAAGTCCTTGAAAACATTCGATGCATAATTGCAAGGTACAACCAAGCATTTGAAAAAGTAGCATTAGGTTAAACTGATCCTCAATCGTATCAACGAACCTTGAAAAAAATTAATTAATTTTATATTTAATTATAGAATTAAAACTAATTAACAATTACCTTTTTAAATAATCGTGTCTTCTGATGATGTAACGCAACTTATTTTGAAACTCTTGTCTCGTGGTAGAATTCAAATGAATCAAATTATCTTGCAACCTTGAAAGTTGTCCACACACGTGAAGTATCAACATTGCTAAGAAAGTATCAACCGCAGTGTATACCGTTGTATAATAAATTGCACCAATAGTTTGACCGATGAACGCCAATTCGTATATTGGACTGGAAACAGCATTGAATGGATAATACGATGGAAAAAATGGAAGTCGACCTTCAGTACGCATAGACAAACATCTTTTAAAAATGTAAACTGCAATAAGGGCATAGCACAGTTCGGTTGTTCTCGATGCTAAAATTCTGCTGAATCTTGCGAGTTTTATCATTTTTTCTTTTTCATTTTTCGTTGATACTTCCTTCCAATCAATTTCCATCGAGGATAGAAGATTATTTATTGCTTTGATCGAAATAATAAATAAAAATAAGTATAAAAATATAGAGAATGAAATTAGATAGGATTTTTTAAGTTTCTATTTTTAGTTATGTGTTTTAAAAAAAAATTTAGAGTGCATATTAAATTTTATTTAATTTTTTAAGAAAATTTGAGTGCAAATAAAATTGTTATTTAATTTAAAAAAAAAATTTGAGTGCATATTGAACTGTTATTTAATTACAATTATATTTTACTAAAATAAATCTTATTGATTAATATTTTTAAAAAAGAATTTTTAACTATTAAGTAATGAACATTGAGTGACAATTTAAAATTGTAAGAATTTTAAATTGATACGAAATAAATGAAATGTTATTTACGTTCTCCGCTTGACCAGAAGAAGATCATTTTTATAAACGCAATAGTTCCATTAATGCCGTCCAATGATAAGACATCAATAACTAATTCGAAATCATGACGATCCATATAAAGTAGCCAGTATTGAGGTATAGCGACGAAAATTATGATAAAGGCAATCGCTATTAACACTTTATAGCTGGAAAGTCGATCCAGTCTTCTCTCCTCTGGCCAAATTCCAATGAATTTCATGGTATAAAAGTTCCATCCGCAAGTGTATTCAACTTGACAAACTTTTTGTTAACATAAATCCCATTAATATTATTACATTAGATTTTCAGTTATAAGATGTGTAATCATCTCGACAAAAAATACTGGAATTATTTTGGAATCACACATATTCGGTGATCATGTTCGCGTGACTATAACCAGTAGCAATTTTGAAAGTACTATTCAGTATAATATATTATTCAAATCTGACAAAATTTAGTATCGAATTCCAACAGACAAAAAAAAAATTATATTCACAATATAAAAAATTCACTTTACAAAATTCATCGTTGACGTTAAATTATTATTATTAATTATAGTACCGTTCATTATATATGATCAAGAATTTAAATCAAAAATGAAGGATAATTTTTAGAAATATTTAATAAATAGGGAGGAACAAATTTTCAAACGATAAACTACCTCGACGATTGCTCATGTTTGTTCTTTTCCCAACTTCTTATAAAGAACTGATTCTTTTCTTCGTTTCTTTCCCATTTCGCATGATATTACTGTTAAATCATGCGTGGCGCATGCTCTTTGAAATCGTTTAGATTTTCTGACAAGTATGATGATCAAGATTTCTTTTTTTAAATTAATATTTTTATTATATACATAATCTTGATATATGAGATACTATTATTTTTAGAATAATTTTATTCTGTTGTATAATTTATTGATACTTTGGTGTACGAATTATTTTTTAGGGAGAAATATCCTTAAAAGATCCCTCTGTTGTAGAAAATTCTAAACGATTTGTTATACTTTGTCTACCATAACTCTTGTGGTTACACTATCATCATACTAGTTACAACTAGTTGCAATATGTTAACTTACCGACACGCATTGCCGATATTGCAAATATCAAACACATCTTCTCTTTAATATTGATGAAATTATATATCTAAAAAAATCCTAATTTTATGAGATGGTAAAAATGAAGTAATTGATCATATAAAAAAAATATTACATCAGGTTATAATATTGCTTTTACTATTCTCTAAAAATAATTTATATTTAGAAAAGTATTTTAAACTATGAATACAACGCTTATATTTATTTTTTAGCAATAAACTCTTGAATTAAAATACGTAACATGAAAAAATAATACATGATTTATTATACTGGAATAAAAAAAAAAAAAATATGTTAATCAAATAATAACAATTTATCAATGCATAAAAATAAATTATAAAAAATTCATTTGTATTATTTAAATTATTTTTTGTATTATTGGAAACGTAATAGTTGTTAGTTTATTTTTTTTTAAGATGAATAGTAAACATCACAGATCAAGCTTTCTCATTGACAGGTTTTTGGTAATGTAATCTATAACAATTTTAATTTATATTAGAGTTCAAACTTTTGTTTCAACAAAGTTTCAACAAAAGTTTCAAATATTAATAATAGATAATAAAAGATCTCAAATATTTTCATTGTGTGTTTAAGTATTCCAATCAGAAATGTTATCCACATAGGGAAACTTTTGTATTATGTTCGATCAGATAAGTTGTAATAATAGTTTAATTATCAAAAAATATAATTAATAGTGCATTGATGATAATAATAAGTTAGAATTAATTTAGTAATTATACAATTCTAATTTTGTATCTTTCAGGATACATAATTAAAATTTTTATTTCCTTGTTTATTAATAGTAAGATCAAATTATAGATGTAGCATCCAATTTTGATGTATAATATAGTAATTATTATGATTGTATTGAACAAATTTTTGTATAGTGAATTATTTGATACTTTGAATTATAGTTTCAGTTATTACGTTTGTTGAAAATTATTTAATTAATTTTATTTAGTAATAATTCAATATTAATTTATAATATTATATTATAAATTAAATACTAATTTAATTAATATTTAATTAATTAATTATTTATTAATGTATTAGTTTTTTTATTAATTATTAACTTCATAATTTTTGTTAGTAATTAATAAAGTATCTTACCAAAAATACTCAGGAACATTAAACAGTATTTGCAATTATAATATGCCACAAAATAATTAGCACATCTTCCCACCAATCTGTAAAAAAACATTTACCAAAAAATAGTTAGAAACAATATGAAAACATAATCACTAATAAAAAAATATTTTAAAGTGATTGATAAATAGAATTAATTTAAATACAAATATCTGTATAAAAAATTGTATTTCTTGTAATAAAAAAAAATTCGTTACATTAATTAATTTATTGTGTAATTAATACCTTAAGATCTTCATGCTGCAAGGATTCCAGCCATAAGTGTAGACCAGGTTGAAAACTTCAATGCACATTGAACACGCATTTTTAAGTCCTATAGAAGAAGATGCTTCAACTACGTCATTAGAATATTCGATGATGTTATAGTTCTACGGATTATCGTAATTGATAGTTTCATTGGTTTTTCTTTATTAATTATGCATCTATCAAATGGTATTGCGTGCACTTACGCATTCAAGACACAATGACGAGTGATCAAAGTTCAAGCTGTTAAAAAATGTATACAAATTTTATAGAAAAATGTTATCCAAGGAATACGAGTTTAAAAGAAATAGAAATGCAGAAGTGTAGTCGGAGGAAGAAAAATTCGAAGAGGAGAGGGTGGTAGTAGAAAACGTGGAGAAGATTATTAGGGGTGGTAGATGTTAGGTAGAATAATTTTATTTTCAACTTTGTGTTGCATATTCAATGAATTTGTGCATCCTTTATGCGTAACACACGTATTATTATATTTTCAAATGAAATTTTTATCAAATTTTATATCATATGATTTATAAATATTCTTTTAAAGTAGTTCTTGAAGTGTAGATTAAGTTTATTACATTTTAAACGTGATAAGAATTAATTTATTTTGTATTTAGTAATAAAATATAAATTAGGGTTATTATATGAAGTAATAATACGTTTCCAGTTAAAGGATTTTATTTCTTGAAATACACAATTCTATTGTCGGTCTATTTGGCTAAGTATTTTCTTTTGCAAAAATACGACTAGATTTAAAAAAAATCATATTAGTTTGTTACTTGTTTGTTGTAACTATTAACTAATATTTTTATAATACGCTATAAGGCATATGTTTTTCAACTATTGTTTAAATAGATTAAAAACGGGTTTCGGGAACTAGAGCTAAACTACGAATAAAATATAATCTACATATTTTTTGTTGTTGTTGAAAATATTCAACTTTAGGATGGTATATTAATTTCTATTTTTAAAATTAAATCAGTAATACTATTCATCTTTCATCATTGTAGTACGTAAAACAGATAAGTATCCCATTGATGTTTTCAAAACCTGCAATATAAAAATCAAGTTTACAGGTGTCTCGTTTAATTAAAATTTTTTATTTATTTAAGTATACTTACACTGCTGTAAAGTTCATGATTAAAAGTACAGAATTTGCCTGCAGTAAGACGCAAAGGTGATCGTGAACGACGGATTATCAATATCAGTGATTTAGCTTCGTGGGGTAATAAATCATACCATTTGCATTCGTAAGCAGCACGTGCAACCTCAGTACTCTTAAATGACATACTATTTAATATTTTATATGGAATACATTTTTAAAATTATAATATTAGCTAACCTCTGTCCAAAGTTTTTCACCGACATAGCAGTATAGGTATAATTGTATTAGAACATAGAATACATAAAATGCGAAAAAAAGCATTTCTATCAATGGCATTTTTTCACCTTCACCAGCCATTAACTAAAATTAACATTAATAATATAATATGTTTAATTTAATTAGTTAAAGAGTAGAATCTTTAGGATTATTAAAAGAATACCTTTAATCCTTGAAAACATTCCATGCATAATTGCAACGTACAACCAATCATTTGAAAAAGGAGCATTATGTTGAACCTGTCTTCAATCGTATCAACAAACCTTAAAAAAAATTTATTAATTTTATAATTGATCATAACATATTAACCAATTAAAAATTACCTGTTTAAAAAATCATGTCTTCTAACGATGTAACTCAACTTATTGTTAAATTCTTGTCTCGTGGTAGAATTTAAATTAATTAGATTTTGTTGTAGCCTTGAAAGTTGTCCACACACGTGAAGGATCAACATAACTAAGAAAGTATCAATTGCTGTATATACTGTTGTAAAATAAACTGTACCAATCGCTTGACCGACGAACGTAATTTCGAACATTGGTGTAGTCAACGAATCAAATGGATAATATGATAAAAAAAATCGAATGCGACCTTCGTTACGTATAGCAACGCATTTTTTTACAATGTAAACCCCGATAAGGGCATAACTTATTTCTGTAGCTCTCGTTGCTAAAAGTCTGCTCAATTTTGCTAGTTTCATCATTTTTTGTTCTTCCTTTTTTGTTGACACTTCTTTCCAATCAACTTCCATTGCGGTAAGGAGTCCCTTTATTGCTATGATTAAAATGATATATAAACAATAATTATGGAAATGTGGAAAAAAATAATCAAATTTAATATGTTTCTTTAGATTTCTATTATTTATCATGTCATTAAAATAACTATAATATATATTAACTTTATTGAATTATATTTTGTTTCAAATAAATTTTATTAATATATATTTAAAAAAAAATTGTTTAAATATAAGTTAAGTAGAACTTAAGATAATACAAGTTTTAATTAACTTTATTGTTATTATTTAATAAACTATTTTATTACCTGTATTGAATTATACTTTGTTAAAAATAAATGTTATTGATACATATTTACAAAAAAAAAAATTGTTTAAATATTAATTAAGTAAAAATTGAGATTGTGTGATTTTTAATTGACATGATAAATAATAGGTGATTTATATAAATAAAATTTATTTACTTTCTCCACTTGACCAAAAGTAGATCATTTTTATAATCGAAATAGTTCCATTTAAATTGTCAACAGATAAATTTTCCATAACTAAGTCAAAATCATGACGATCTATATAAAGTTGACAGTATTGTGGTATAGTGCAGAACAAAGTGATTATGGCAATCCCTATTAAAACTTTATAACTTGAAATACGATCGATCCTTCTCTCCTCCGGCCAAATTCCAATGAATTTCATGGTGTATAAGTTCAATCCGCAACCGTATTCGACTTGCCAAACTTAACATATATTGAATGAATATAATTATACTAAATTTCAGTTATATAATGTGTGTGCAATGATTTCGAAACAAAAAAAAATACTGGAATTATTTTTGAATCACACATATTTGGTGGTCATGATCGCGTGACTGTATAAACAGTTGCAATTTCTAAAGTACTATTCAGTATAATATATTATTCAAATCTGACAAGATTTAGTATCGAATTTGAGGAACAAAAAAATAAGAGAGACAATAAATTATATTCACGATATTCACTTTACTAAATTCATCATTGTCCTTAAATTATGATTAGTTTTTGTATTATTATCGTATGAAAATGATATTTCAATCAATTAAAATATGAAAGGAAAAATTGTTAAAAATAAATGATAATGAGGAACAAACTTTAAATTGATAAACTACCTAAACGATTGCTCATGTTTGTTCTTTTGACAACTTTCTATCAAGAACTGATTCTTTTCTTCGTTTCTATTCCATTTCGCATGATATTACTGTAAAAATCATGCGTGGCGCATGCTCTTTGAACTCACTGAGATTTTCTTACGAGATTGACTATCAATTTTATTTTTAATTCTATCGAGATTCATTCATAAATTAACATATTTAATAAATGTACAATCTCGATATATGATACATATTTATTTTTAAAATAATTTATTGATGATTTGGTATTGTAATATTTATTTTTTAGGAAGGAATATCCTTAAAAGATCCCTCTGTCGTAAAAAACCCTAAACGATTTGCTATACTTTGACTACCTCTTGTGGTTACCCTAACATCATACTAGTTGCAACTAGTTGCAATATGCTAACTTACCGACATGCATTGCCGATATTGCACATATTATATAAACACTTTTTTTTTAATATTGGTAAAATTAAATACCTAGGAAAATTGTAATATTATATAATATAATATAATATAATAATTTTTATAATTTTATTATAATAATTGTTTATTTAATATAATATAATTTATATCTAATAAATATTTTAAACTGCTAATACAAAGCTTACACTTAATTTTTAGTAATAAAATTGAATGTGAAGATACGTAACATGAAAATAAAAAAAATATAATATATATTATACTTGAGTTATAAAAAAGATTGATCAAATAATAACCACCAATCGTTGATACGATAAATTATCTTTCTATTATCAGACACCCAATAATCCTTTAAGACAAGGAATGATCTTCTTTGAGACACGCAATTAACACATATCATATTTCCCTCTGACAGGTTTTTGGAAAAGTAATCTATAACAACTCTAATATGTATTACAGTTCAACCCTTTGTAATATGACGGTGAATAGCATTAACACGCTGAGTGGTATTAAGATAGGGGTAATTGAATTCTCGATGAAGTTATCTTTCCTCTCAAAAGATCCCAAATGTTCTCATTATTTAAGCATACTAATCATAAATGTAATCCACATAGGGGAAACTTTTATATTATTGTTGTTCAGTCAAGTGTTAATTTTAGTTTAATTACCGAAATGAAATATCTCATGATTTTAGGATAATAATATTTTATTGTATTAATTTTTGTTCAATAATTTATTACGAATCTTACGAAAAATATTTGAAAACATCAAACAGCATTTGCATCAGTGTAACAAGTTATAAATAGTATTTCATATTTATACAGGAATCTGTAAAAAAAAAAAATATTAATCGATAAATAGTTAGAAATGATACAAAATCATAATAATATATAAAAAATAATTTTTTAAAATGATTTATAATGAAAATAATTTTGATAACATATATCTGTATAAAAAGTTGTACTTTTTTTTTTTTTTTTAATCTAATAATTAAATACCAGATGAATTTGTTGTTTAGTAATTTTCTTCATAATTTTATGGTGCAAGGATTTCAGTCATAAGTGTGAAACACGTAGAAAACTACAGCTTACGCATTTTAAAGTCCTTTAGAAGGAGAGATATGTTTCAAAAAATACGTCTTTAGAATATTTGATGATGCTATAGCTCGACGGATTGTCGTAATTGATAGTTTCATCGGTTCTTCCTTTATTAATCATGCATTTATGGTGTAGTATTGCGTTCCCTTCGTGTTCAGGTCAATATGACAAGTGATCGGAGTCCACAAGCTGTTAAAAAATGTATTTAAAGTTCGGAAAAAAATGTTTTCCAAGGAATAAGGGTGTAAAAGAAGTAGCAATATAAAGGTGTAGGATGAATAGGGTGGTGAAGGACGTTGAAAAAAAAGAATTAGTTGGGGATGGGATAGATGTTAGGAAGAAACATTTTCTTTTTTATCTTTAACTTTACGTTGAATATTCAATGATTTTGTACATCCTTTAAACGTAACACACGTATTATTATTTTCCTAAAATGAATTTTCCATCGTGTTTTATAGCATATACGGCTTATAAATATTCTTTTAGGATAGTAGTAGTAGTATCACTTGAAATTTAAATTAGTTTTGCTGAATTTTAAACGTGATAAGCATTACTTTTCTTTTTTCTTTTTTTTTTTTTTCGTTTTTAATAAATTATTAATGAGGTTTTGAATGAGGTAATAATACGTTTCCACACGAAGGATTTTATTTTTAGAAATACACATACTCCTATTGTCAATCTATTTGGCTAAATATTTTTTGTTTTTGTTTTTGTAAAAATACAATTAAAATTTAGAATAATCATAATATTTTGTTCCTCATTCGTTATAATTATTTTTATGTTAATTAATTATCGTAGTTCATTCTAAGGCTTATTTTTTTGAACTATTGTAAGTTTAGATATTTATATTATAGTAAAACTACGAACAAAATATAATCTACATATTTTGTTTTGAAAAATATTCAACTTTAGGATAATATAGTAATTTATATCATTAGAATAAAATCGTGAAAATATTATTCATCTTTTATCATGGTCGTACGTAAAACAGACAAATATCCCATTGATGTTTTCAAAACCTGCAATATAAAAATTAAGTGTACAACAAGTGTCTCGTTTTTTAAGATAATATTTTTTGATCAACTTAAGTATAATGATTACTTACGCTACTGTAAAGTTCATGATTAAAAGTACAGAATTTTCCAGCGGTTAAACGTAAAGGTGATCGTGAACGATGTATTATTAATATGAGTGATTTTGCTTCGTGGGGTAAAAAATCGTACCATTTGCATTCGTAAGCAGCACGTGCTACCTCGGTACTCTTAAATGACATATTACTTATTGATATTTTAATATTTTATAGGGTACAAATTTTGGAAATTATTATCTAACCTCCGTCCAAAGTTTTTCACCGACATAGCAATATAAATATAATTGTAGTAGAACATAGAATACGTAAAACGCAAAGAAAAACATTTCTATCAATGGCATCTTTTCACCTTCACCAGCCATTAACTAAAACTCATATTAGTGTTAATAATTTAAAATGAAAATTTTATACGAATTATTAAAATGTTACCATGAGTCCTTGAAAACATTCCATGCATAATTGTAACGTACAACCAAGCATTTGTAAAAGTAGCATTATGTTGAATTGATCCTCAATCGTATCGACGAATCTTAGAAAAAAAATTAATTAAAATTATCATTGATCATAAAATGATCATTAATTAACAATTACCTATTTAAATGATCATGTCTTCTAACGATGTAACCCAATTTTTTTTTAAATTCTTCTCTCGAAGTAGAATTTAAATTAATCAGATTATCTTGCAATCTCGAAAGTTGTCCACACACGTGTAAAATCAACATTGTTAAGAAAGTATCGACTGATGTATAAGCTGTTGTAAAATAAACTGCACCGATCACTTGTAAGATGAATGTCAATTCAAACATTGGACTGCTCAAAAAATCATATGGAAAATGTGATGCAATAAATGGAAGTCGTCCTTCGGTACGCATTGACAAACATCTTTTGACGATGTAAACTGCGATTAGTGCATAACTTATTTCGGTTGCTCTAGTTGCTAAAATTCTACTGAATTTTGCTAATTTCATCATTTTTTTTTCTTCCTTTTTTGTCGACACTTCTTTCCAATCAATTTCCATTGCAGTTAGGAGTCCTTTTATCGCTTTCATTGCAAAGCGTTAAATTAAAAATAAATATGAAAATGTAGACAATTATAATAATTAAATTTGAAATTGTTTAAGTTGAATTTTTCATTAGTTTTCAAAAAATTATATAGTTGATTTCAAGTTTAAATATATTAAAAATAAACATGGAAATGTTAACAATAATAATTAAGTTTGATATAATTGTTCAAGTTTAATTTTTTGGCAATTTTTTTTTTTCAAAAAAATTATCTAATTTGTTTCAAATTTAAATATATTAAAAATAAGTATGGAAATGTAGACAATAATAATCAAATATATCAAATAATATCAAATAATCAAATTTGTTTAATTTTTCGCGTCATTTGTTTTCAAAAAATTATAGTTCAATTCAAATTTAAATACAATTATAATTTGAATAAAATGTTTAATTATCAAATTTGAGATAACAATTAATTGTAACCTGTAACTTATGTGATTTTTAATTGACGTGATATTTAATAGTGCATATAGAAATAAAAAATGTATTTACGTTCTCCACTTGACCAGAAGAAAATCATTTTTATGAACGCTATAGTTCCATTTAAATTGTCAACCGATAAATTGTCCATAACCAAATCGAAATCTTTTCGATCGATAAATAACTGCCAATATTGTGGTATCGTGCAGAAAAATACGATGAAGGCAATCCCTATTAAAACTTTGTAACTTGAAATTCGATCGAGTCTTCTTTCCTCCGGCCAAATTCCAATGAATTTCATGGTGTAAAAGTTCCATCCGCAAGCGTATTCCACTTGCCAAACTTTCGTTTGAACATAGGTCGCGTTAGTATAATCTTATATTAGGTTTCAGTTTATAACGTGTGCAATGATTTAGGAAAATACTGGAATTATTGAGAATTACATATTTGGTGGTCATGATCGCGTGACCATAACCAATCCGATCAATATGATTTATTATTCAAATTTGAAAAAATTTAACTATCCCGTTTGAAAAAAAAACAAATAAAATTGTATTCGTGAAAAGCACTTTAAAAATTTTTATGTTATTTTTAAATAATGTTTGATCTTCGTACCGAACAATTTTATCATTTATTTAATGATAACAATACAAATTAAAAAAAAAAACAACTTTTTTTTTAATTAAATAAAAATAGTTGGGGGAGATTAATTGAAAAAAAAAAAGATAGTGGAAATAATTTGATAACAATTTCTACCTCGATCAACAACGCTCATGTTGCTTCTTATGACAACCACCTCGTATCAAGAACAACTGATTTCTTTTGTTCGTATTTTTTGCATTTCGTATAATATTATTCTGGAATCATGCTTGGCGCATGCTCTATGAAATCTGCTATTGTTCTGCATGGATCAACTGTTTAGATTTATTTTGACTGCATTTATAAATTTATTTATGTAACATTTATTAAATATGGACAAATGAGATTTTTTTTGTAATGAAAGGTTTTATTGTTTTATAGAATTAGGATACTTTTTCATATATATGTATGTATATATATATATATATAGTATTTTTTATGAAAGAGTATCCTTAAAAGATCCCTCTATCGTAAAACACCCTAAGCGATTTGTTGTATGCTTGCGTGCCACAACCCTCATGGTTACACTCTCTGTCATCATTTTAGCTAACACTAGAGTATGTTAACTTACCGACACGCATTGTCGATATCACAAACATCTAACAGAATCTTTCCCTTTTTAAATATTAGCAAAATTGAGAATACTTTGGAAGACTTAGATTTTTGTTTGTTGTATCATAGGAATGATATAATCAATAACTTTTTTAAGAAACACAATAAGCTCATTAAAATATAGTTAAATATTTTATAACATTGTGAATAGAACAAATTCTTTTGTAATACATATTACTACTTTTCAACATTTGATTGTACATTGAAATACATTCATTTAATTCATTCAGCATTTCCTACATTCATTGCATGCAGTAACGACAAGTAACTCATTGATGTCTTCAAAATCTACGATACACGTATTATAATCAATTATTTTGTTTTTTTAATTTGATATACGAGGTTGGATCGAAAAGTTTTCATCCTTAACAAATAAAAATTTCAATTTTGTGTTTTTAATTAAAAATAAATTTGATTGAAATAACTTTTTCCTATATTAACCCCTTAACACACAATTTTTTTTGAAAAAAAACCGGCTAAAAAAAACACAATTTTTTTTTATGTAAAAAAACACAATTTAGAATATTGTCTTGGCAAAAAAATTTAAAAAATACAAAATTAATCAAAATTTTTGTAGCAACATAGAATACAACGCCGAATTAACTCGAGCGTGCAACTTAAGGGGTTACACTGAAAACTTTTCAACAAATATACTTGTACAAATGTATTATATTTTTACTTACACTACTAAACAGATTATGACTGAACTGACAAAATTTACCAGCTGTAATTTGCAGAGGTATTTTTGCTCTAAGCATAATTATCATTAATGATTTAGCTTCATTGGGTGGTAAAGTATACCATTTACATTCGTATATAGCATCGATAATTCCAATACCCTATAATAAATTATTTTTTTTTATCTTCTCTTAGGATAATTATTTAAAATAGAATCATTTACCTCGGAAAGTAATCTTTCACCAATATAACAATACATATACATTTGAAGTAAAATATATGTTAAATATACCATAAAGAATGCTAATTGAACGGACATCATATTATTGTTTCCTCCAATTGACTAAAATCAAAAATACAATCATTCAAATTTTTTAAAACAATTTTTCAATTAAACAAATGTAATAGTTTTTAACAAAAACATCTCACCGATGTTGCCAAAAAACATGTAACACAAAGTAAAATCGTACAGCATAACATTTGTAACAATAACATATCATTAAATTGTTCCTCGATCGTCTCAACAAATCTGCAAAATAAAAAAAATTGAAGAAAACATTACGCGAATGATTAAAAAATAATGAAAATTTTTTTATAAAAATCATACCTATTTAAAGCATTGTGTTTTTTAACAATTTGTGTTAACTTAGTTTGAAAATCATCGTCAGTTTTGATACAAACGTTGCGTAATCGTTGTTCCAAATTTTCATATTGTCCGCATGCGTGTAGCACCAAAGTAACCACAAAAGTGTCAACACCTGTATAAGTTCCTCCAGTGAAGTATGCAGCTGTCATTTGAGCGACAATGGTTAGCTGATAATTCGGTGTCTTTTGAAAGTTGTAAGGAAAATATGAACGCAATATTAAAACACGTCCTGCGATGTAAACTAAAAGAATTTGTAGAATGATGAGTATAAGAAGAAGCGTGTAATACGTTAAAATTAATGCTGCTGATAATCTTCTGCAAATTTTTGCTATTCTCATCATCCTTTTAACTTCTTCTTCGGTACTCGCTTCTTTTCGATCTTGTTCCATACTTTTTAACAGCGGACGAATGGCTTCACAGTATTTACAATTCATTTAAAAGAAAAAAAAAAAAAAAGAAAAAGGAAAAAAGAAAATTAATCTTTAATTAAATTAATTAATATAATAATTATTAAATTAATATTAATTTAATAATTATAATAAAAAATAAAAATATTAAAATTTATTTTAAATACTTTGATTTTTTAATCGAAAATAGAATAAAATAATTGACGGAAAATAATAAGAAAAAAGAAAAATACGAAAGCAAATTAAAAATTAAATCGTATAAGAATTTAATGTGAAATATTATAATTAATCAAATAATTAACGAAGAAGAATAAGAATAAATTAAAAAAGGCGAATTATCAATAAAATTGTATAAAAACTTAATGTAAAATGTTTCAATTGAAATAAGACGTATAATAATTACATTCTCCGTTAAACCAAAAGATGATAGTCTTCAAGACGGATATGAACACGACCATGTTTCCAATTGACAAATTTTCAACCATAGAATTAAGATCACCCCATATATAGTAAAGATCAAACGTTTGTGGTATATTGATGAATACTATCATCATACCGAGTGGCATTAAAACGACGTAACTTGATAGTCGATTAAATCTTCTTTTCTCAGGCCAAATTCCCAAAAACTTCATGGAGTAAAGATTCCAGCCACAAATGTAATCCACGTAGGAAACTTTAATACGTTTTACCGATCGATGAATAATTAATAATCATTTATAAATATATTATTAAATTATAATATTATTTTTTTTTTGAATGATATTTAATGAAACTAACGATGTGTACGAACTATTGATTGATGATGAATTTGATGGTGTTTTTTTTTTTTCTTATCTTTTTGTTTCTTTTTGGTAATTTTTATTTGTTCAATAATTTCATTGTACCTTCAGGCTTATCATCCATCTGTAAGCTTCTGTCACAACGACGTAACGAGAACTGATCATCCTTGTTTAGTATACTTCTATTTGAAGAAATATTTTCTAGCGCATGCTCTATGGGAATTATACTTGCTATGTTATGTTATCTACGTACTTAAAATTAATATTTATTTTTAATATCGTTAATATAGTTTTCATTCGTAAAATTGTTAAATACCATGTATACTTTTTAGTTGTCGATTATGGTCTACGTTTATTTATAAAGAAATATATTTTTATTTGTACACGTTTAAATCCTATAGCTATTTTTATGGTCATACGAAACAGATCCCTCTATGGTGAAAGTTTCTAAGTAACTTGCTATTTTATATATTGTTGCTCTAGTGGTTATGTTGATCTAACATAAGATTTACGGAAATTTTGTTGTGTGTTATCGACGATGTAAACTTGTTATCAGCATTAAGTATTTTCAGGTAATGTTTTTAAATATAAATCAATATATATGAATTAACAATTATGATCAGTAAATTTCATAAGTTTTATAATGCATGTTTTGAGTATTACCTATTTTATATATTTTTAAGTAGATGTAATAGTTGATTTTAGAGTAAATTTTAAATATAAACACATAGTGTAACTATAAATCAATGTAAAAGAAATATTTGTTGATTATGATTAAAAAGTTATATGTTTTATAATTACCTTTTTTTTATATGCAAATTCTAATAATTATTTATTTGTTAATGTATAATTTTTTATATTCAATTTGATTTATTAAAAGACAAAAATTGTACCATTCAAAATTTACTGAATCGTTTGCTTAACATAAATTATTTTGAAAGGGATATGGGAATTACATAATTAAAAATTTAGTTTAAAAAATAATAATCAATTTCATAAAATATAATTAATTATTTTAATAACTTACTTAAATTGGTAAAATTTAAAACGTTTTATTCTGCATTTACTACATTCATCGCGTGTAGCATTGATAAATAACTCATCGATGTTCTTAAAATCTGCACATTGAATAAATTTTCTTGTTTTACGAATAACTATTCGAGATAAATAAAATATATCTAATATTGTAATACTTACATTGCCAAAAAGTTTATGACTAAACGAACAAAATTTTCCTGCAGTTATGTGAAGTGGTATTCTTGCTCGTAACATAATAAACATTAATGATTTAGATTCATTAGGTGAAAAATGATACCATTGACATTCGTACACTGCATCGACAATTCCAATGCTCTATTATTAAATCAAACATCATAATTTAAGAATAATATTTAACAAAAATAAAAAGAAACTAATTGATTACCTCTGAAATAAGTTTTTCACCAATATAACAGTACAAATAAATTTGAAGCAAAATGTATATTAAATAGAATCCGTAAAAAAACATTTGTATAAAAACCATTGTATTACCATCTTTAAGGACCTATAATAATAATAATAATAATAATAACTATAAATTAATGTAAATTACTTTTTTTTTTTTAGAAATCTATTCGAAATCTTACCAAAGTTGTTTGGAAACACGTAACGCAAAGTTGTATCGAACAACCGAGCATTTGCAACAGTAACATGCCATTGAATTCTTTCTCAATTGTATTAACGAATCTATAAAAAGAAAGAAGAAAAAAAAAACAAAATAATTATTATAAAAAGTTTGTCAAAATAAATTATGAACAAATTAAATTACTAAACAAACATAATACCTGTTTAAAGAATCGTGTTTTCGTACAATTTGAGCAAGTTTAATTTTAAACTCGTAATCATTTTTCGGACACAAATTTTGAAGTTGTTGTCTCAAGTTAGAAAGTTGTCCACACACGTGAAACACTAATATAACCACAAAAATATCTACAGACGTGTAAGTACCACCTGTACAATATCCAGCCATTGTTTGACCAATAATAGTTAACTGATAATACGGTGTTGCAAGTTTGTCGTATGGAAAATAACACCGTAATATGAGAACATGTCCTTTGTAGATAATTAATAACACATGAAGAAGAATGAATAGTATAACGATTGAAAAATATGTTACAGTACTTCCAATAGAAATTTTTCTGCAAACATTAGCAATCCTCATCATTTTTCTTTGTTCTTCTTCGTTGTTTGTTTCTTTCCGATCCTTTTCCATATGGGATAGTAGCATATTTATAGCTTGAGTAATACAATTAATTGTAATACAAAAAAAAAAGATAAATCTTTCTATCGTAGATCTTAATTTTTTTTTTTAATAAGTATAAACGTAATAAAAAAATCATTTAAATGCTAATGAGAAAGAAGTTACCTTAATTGAAAGTTAAAAAAAAAAAAAAAAGAAAAAAATATCACGAAAAAGAAAGAAATGTTTTTAAATGATTATTTTAATAAAAATGATAATTAATAATAAAAATGATAATTAGATGTGTAATTACATCCTCCACTGAACCAAAAGAAAATCGTCTTCAATACAGCAATTAACACGGTCATGTTTCCAACCGACAAGTTCTCGACGGTCAAATCGATATCACCCCATACGTAGTAAAGATCTATTGTTTGTGGTATATTGATGAATAGTATCATTATGCCGAGTGGAATTAAAACGATGTAACTTGACGGTCGATGTAATTTTCTTTCCTCTGGCCAAATCCCCAAAAGCTTCATGGTGTAACGATTCCAGCCACAAATATAATCCACGTAGGAAACTAAATTGTTCGATTAGCAATTTATTAGTAATACATGGATTTTTTTATTAAATTAAAATACCATATCCCTAAATGATTCGATGATGAATAAAATATAGGATGATGCATAGAAATATTCTATGATAGGCTTGATTAAAAGAATGTTGGATTAATGATGAATTTTATTCGATTTATTTTTTTTTTCTTTTTTTCTTAATTTAACACTATTAATATTATTAAATTAATGTATATTTATATAATTAGATTATATAAATATACATTATAGTGTTAATATATATTTAATATTAATTTAATAATATATTAATTATTAAATTACAATATTAATAAAATTATATTATTTTATATATTATTATTATAATATAATTATTATAATAATTATGTGTAATATTATTGTAATATAATAATAATATAATAAAATAATAATCAAATATTATATTATTTTTATATATATTATTTTATAATTAAATTATAAAATTATAATAATAATTCAATATATTATTAAATTAATATATTATATAATTAATTAAATTATTTAATATATATTTGTTAATATTAAATTAAATTTTCTTAATTTTTTTTTTAATGTAAATTTTGTTAGATAATTTGATTTTTTATTATTATACCTTGGTTCACATCCATGTCGACTTCTGTCACAACGACGTATCAAGAACTGATCCTCCCATATGATTTCTGTTTGAAGTATTCCTTTTTAGCGCATGCTCTATAACAACTCCTATAGTATTACCCATGTACTTGATTTTCTAATAAAATAATCATTCAAAAATAATTTTATATTATCAATCGAAAAAAAAAATATGATTTTTTCATAATTTATTTCCAATTAAATTGATTCATTGTATAATAGAAATTATTTTCCTTTTTTTTTTTTGGTTTGAAATTATTTGTCATAGATATAGGTATGTAATATGATATATCAAACAGATCCCTCTATTGTAAAAATTTCTAAACCTTTTGATCTAGATTTGTTACTCCAGCGGTTACTTTCTTTTAAGATTTATAGAAATATTTTACATTATCGACATTGATGTATTATGTTACCAGCTTCAAGTATTATACTTTGATGGAATATACTTTCAAAATATTAAATCAATAAAAATTGACCAAAATCTATGATCGATAATATCGTGGTGGTGTTATGTTAACGAATTATTAGAACAGTAATAAAATAATAAAATTATTTACTATATATTTCACTTTTTTCAACAATAGATAATAATACATTTTAATATACTTGCATATTTTATTTGGTATTTACTATATTCATTGCATGAAGTACTGATAAGTAACTCATCGACGTTCTCAAAATCTGCCACAATTATTTGATAATAAATTAGTTTTTTTTTTTTTAATTTATTAGAAAGTAATTTGCACAATATTGTAACTCACATTGCAGAATAGTTGATATCTGAATGAACAAAATTTTCCTGCAGTTATGTGTAGTGGTACTTTGGCTCTAATCATGATTATTATTAATGATTTAATTTCATTAGGTGGTAAAGTATACCATTTGCATTCGTAGGCAGCATCAAAAATTCCAATACTCTAATAATTGTAAAAATTTTCTTTGAACAAAAAAAGAAACAAGAAGCGCAAAATGTAGAAAATTAATTATAAAAAAAATTTGATTTACCTCTGAAATAAGTTTCTCACCGATATAACAGTACAGGTAGATTTGAAGTAATATATATATTAAATATGCTGATAAGAAAGTTGTTTGAACTAAGATAACTCCATTTTTTCCTGCAAGAGCCTATAGAAATAATTATAACGATATTAAAATTCCACATACTAATATTTTGAATATTATTTATTTAGAATCATACCATAAGTATTTGAAAACACGTAGCACAAAGTTGCAACGAACAGCCGAGCATTTGTAACAGTAACATGCCATTGAATTTTTGTTCGATTGTTTTGGTAAATCTGAAATTAAAATTAATCTAAGTAAAAGTAATTAACAATCATTTTATTATTCGATATTATCAAATCTTACTTAAATAAATGAATGAACCAAAAAAAAAAAAAAAGGAAAAACTTGTTTAATTTTAGAACCAAAAAAAAATATATATACCTATTCAAAGAATTGTGTTTCTTAACGATCTTAGCAATTTTCAATTTAATTTCATTGCAATCGTTAGAATACAAATCTCTCAAACTATGTTTCAAATTGTTCAATTGTCCACACAAATGAAACACCAATGTAGCCACAAAAGTGTCTACCGATGTATAAACACCGCCTGTGCAGCATGCAGCCAATATTTGAGCAAAAATGGTTAACTCGTAATTCGGTGTTGATTGTATGTTGTATGGAAAATATGAACGTATTATAAGAATACGTCCGATATAACGTATCAATAATAAATGTAAAATAATAAAAAGAATAATGACCATGTAATATGTTAAAGTACAAACGATTGATATCCTTCTGCAAATATTCGCAATCTTCATCATTCTTCTAACTTCATTTTTGGCATTAGTTTCTTTTCGATCCTTTTCCATGTTCGTTAGAAGAATTCTAATAGCTTGAGTAATCATGAATTCGTTAAAAAAAAAAAAAAAGGAAAATATATTTTTATGATTAATCTTTCTTTTTTCTATAAGTATTGTTTTGTAGAATTTAAAGAAAATAAAAAATTTTTTTTTTCTTTTTTTTTTCTAAGGAAATATCGAATAAATTAATTTTTTTTGGTAAGAAATTACACATAAGAATTTACGTAAATAGTAAAAATATTGTAATATAATTATACGTTTAATTACATCCTCCACTGAACCAAAAGATAATCGTCTTCAAGATCGCAATAAACACGGTCATGTTTCCTATCGATAAGTTTTCGATAATCAGATCGATATCACCCCATATGAAGTAGAGATTTATTGTTTGTGGTATGTTGATGAATAATAACATCATGCTAAGTGGTAGTAGGACCAAGTAACTCGATGTTTCATTGATTTTTCTTTCATTCGGCCAAATTCCCAATATCTTCATAGAATAACGATTCCAGCCACAAATATAATCCACGTAGGATACTTTAGCATGTTGAGATCAATCAACAAAGTATTAGTAAATTTTATTCGTATTAACAAAGGATAAGAAAGTTCTAATGATTTTGATGAAATTAAAAAATAATTTTGTTAATGATGAATTTGATCAAATGCTTTTTTTTTATTTTTATTTTTTTTTTGTTAGGTAATTTATTATACCTCGGGATACATCCATGTAGGTTATTCCGTTACTGCGACGTATCGAGAACTAATCCTCCTTAGGGGTTGATTTTTGTTTCAAGTGTATTTTTCTTCCTAGCGCATGCTCTTTAAAGTACCCTTACTATCATTTCTTTTGTATTAAGAATTTAATTTTATAAAATTTGTATCTTTAAATAATTTGAATTTTCACGCAAAGTAGAAAAATGAATGGTATTTTCTTTTTTAATACTATTTTGAATTTAAATGATTCGATATTTTAATTATTATTATCATTATTTTTATGTTTGAATGTTTAGATTGTTTTAGAACAGATCCCTCTATGGTAAGAATTTCAAAGCCCCTTGCAACTTGTTATATAACTTAACTCTCGTGGTTACTTTGTTGAATGAAGGATTTCATTTTTTTTATTACCGACGATGACATTGATCAGTGTAAAGTATAATCTTTTCACCATAAAATTTCATGATATATAAATCGATAGAAATTTAATAAAAAAGAAAAGGTACGATCGTTAGATCGTGGATTTAAATTAGGATTTAAAATTGAAATTATAACAAATTTTAATTAAATATTTAACGTTAGTTTTTCAAATTATTTTGATGAATATTTTACTCCATATCTTTAGTTTTCATTGCATACAGAACGGACAAGTAACCCATGGATGTTTTCAAAATCTGTTAAAACATGAAAATATATAAATTTTATTTTATTATAAGAAGATTATAAAATTTGTTTACTTACATTGCTAAAAAGTACATGATTGAAAGAACAAAATTTTCCTGCAGTAATACGTGATGATATTTGTGCACGTGACATTATTATTGTTAAACATTTAGCATCGTTTGGTGATAAATTATACCAATTGCAATTATACGCAGCATAAGCCATTTCCGTACCCTACGATATTTTAAATTTATGATTTTTTATTTTTAATCTATCAACAAACATAAATATAAATGATATTTACCTCAGTAAAAAGTTTCTGACCAACATAACAATATAAATAAATGTGAAGCATAACGTACGTTGTATATACCGCAAAAAAGAATAATCGGACTATTAATAATCCTTGGTCATCGTCAACAAGGGCCTGTAATACTCAAAAATGATTACAATCATTTTCTTGAAGTATCAAATAAATATAAATAAATAATTTCTAAATTTTGTTTACCGAAATTGCTTGATACGATTGTACACAAAGTTGTACAGTACAACCAATCATTTGCATAAGCAACATACTGTTGAATCTGTCTTCGATTGTTTCAGCATAACTATGAAGTAAATATTTTATTAAAAAAAATTCAAAAATATTTCCTTAACTTTTTCTTCTTCTTCTTATTCTCACCTGTTGAGCATATCATACTTTTCCACAATTTTGATAAGATCGATTCGAAAATGATTGTTGTCTACTGAACACAAATTGGACAATTGTTTTCTTAAGCTCGAAAATTGTCCGCAAACGTGTAAAACCAACATCGTCATGAAAGTATCCACAGCTGTATAACTATTGGCTGCGTAAAATGCTGCTGTAACTTGACCGATTACGGTTAATTCGAAATTTGGGAAGGGTCGTGTGTCGTATGGAAAATATGCACGATAAAAAAGTGCTCGTCCGGTGTATGGTAATAAAACGATTCTTAATGTCACATACAATATAACGAGAAAATTACACATTATTATACTTCCAGCTGTTATAGTTCTGCTAATATCAGCAATTCTAGTCATTTTCGTAATATTTTCTTCGTTGTTTGCTTCTCTTCGATCATTTTCCATATGTGTTAATAATACCTTCATGGCTGATAATAAAATTGATAAAAATAAAATTCAATAGGATTAATTATGTTTAAAAATAATAATAATATTAGATCTACCGAGAAGTTCTGTCCATTCTGAACAAACACCGGTTCAATTTTTCGTCTCTAGGTATAAAACATTTTTTAAAAATGCAATATACAAATTGTCATCACACTATGATAAGAAATTATAAATAATGATAATTGATAAATATTAGTCAATTAAAGAGATATGAAAATTTATTACTTTTTTTTTTATTCTAAAAATGGACAAAACTATCCGGTAGACTTAATAATATCATTCGTTTATAAAAAATAATTTTAATATTTATAATTACATCTTCCGTTTGACCAAAATGTTGCCGTTTTCACTACAGCAATCGTAATAGTCATGTTAGCCACCGATAAATTTTCCACGATCAATTCAAAATCACCCCATATAAAGTAAAGATTAGTTGTTTGAGGTATGGTAATAAAAAGTACCATAAAACCGATTGGAAATAACACTTTGTAACTGTACGCATTGTTGATTTTTCTTTCCTCTGGCCAAATTCCCATGAACTTCATTATTTTTCTATTCCAACCACAGGCGTAATCCACGTAGGAAACTTTATTATGTTTAATCAATTGAAATAAAATTGTTAAATTGAAAATTAATATTAAATAATTAGATTTTTTTTTATTGAACAAAGGATTGATAAAAAAAAGAAAGACAAATAAAAAATATTTCTTATTTTTTTATCGGGTTGTTCAATTTAATGTTTAATATATTTTGAATTAATAATTTAAAATTAAATATATTTTAGATAATAATTTAATGTTAGTATATTTTAAATTAATAATTTAATGTTAATGTATTTTGGATTAATAATTTAATGTTAATTTATTTTAAATTAATAATATAATGGTAATATATTTTAAATTAATAATATAATGGTAATATATTTTAAATTACTAATTTAATAGATATATTTCTTAAATTAATAATTTAATGTTAATGTATTTTGGATTAATAATTTAATGTCAATATATTTTAAATTAATAATTTAATATTAATATATTTTGAATTAATATAATTTAATGTTTAATATATTTTGAATGAATATAATTTAAATAATACCTCGATTAACATCCATGTAAGCTATCGTCACAACGACGTATCAAGAACTAAATCCTCCAAAGATTTTCTACATTCAAAGCGCTTATTTCTATTGCGCATGTTCCATAACTATCAATCACGATTGAATTCTTTTATACTTTTCATTGTTTTTTCTTTAAATTATATTACAAATAATTTACGTTCGTAAGTATTATCATTGTTTCGTGTATTAAAGTTATAACAAGGAAATTAAATAGAAAAGAATAACAATGAATAATTTAATTTTATCTTAAAAATTCGAATAATAATTATTTAAGGATCATGTTCTGAATATGGCCATCTATAGTAAGAAATACTAAACAATCTCATAACACATTTCAATATACCTCGCTCGGTTACTATGTTAACACGTTTAGCGCCACGCGAATTCTTAGGGGAATTCTCGTCAGGCCATAGGCGTTATTTTGTATTGAAAAAATAGTTGAATGTGTCAGTCACCCGTGACAGACGCGGCCTGAACGGAAAGTCTAGTGTCAGTCACCAATGGCTGACGTGGCGCTCAACGTGTTAATATCCGTATTATCTTTGTGCATGTTACTTTATCGACGTTATTTATTATCCTTAATCCTTTTTATAGTAATTTTTGTATATATCACTTTCTTACATATATTTTTATGTAAGATTTTTGCAATATTTTTTATACATTTTTTGTATAATATGTTTTATACAAGTTTTATAAAAGATCATCAACAAATATTCATACGCGAGTGTTAGGTTTTTCTTATTTTATGTTTAAATATTGTTGATAAATTTTTAGAAATTTTTTGTTGTTGAGAAAGTTCTAAGTTTGATTCTTGTACAATTACGTGTTTTAACTCATATGGTTATTCGATTAGTATCCGCATTACAGGCACGTTACTTTATCGACGTTTAACTGTATTTTGTATTTTATAAAATTTTATTTTTTTGTTTGTTTTTTTTTTTTAAATTTAAATTAAAAAATAAATATATTTTACGAAACGATACAATTTTTTCTAATTTATACGAACACTCGAATACTATAATAGAAAATTTTTTTTAATAATTAATTATTTAGGCTGACATATAAAACTTATTCTACGTGTTTTGCTTTCATTGTATACAGAACAGACAAATAACCCATTGACGTTTTCAAAATCTGTAAAATAGAAAATCAAATGAATCTCAAATAATTATTGAATAATCATAAAATTGTTTATTTCTTTACTCACTTTTGTAAAAAGTTGAAGATTGAATGAACAAAATCTACCAGCTGTTATTTGCAATGGTGATCGTGCTCGACGAATTATTAAAATAAGATATTTACTTTGTTTGGCAGTTATGTTGTACCATTTGCATTCGTATGCGGCGTCAGCCATTTCGTTGCTCTGCACCGAAAGTTAAATTATTAAAAAAAATTAAATATTGTAATAAAGATTAAAATTTTCTTTACCTTTGATACTAATTCTTCACCTATGTAACAATATAAATAAATTTGCAATAAAATATATAATATGTAAAGTGTTAGGAAGCATATTTGAAATACTAGCAATTCTTGATTTTCCTCAGTGATCGACTAGAATAATAATTAATAAAACATTTATATTATAATTATTTAAAATTTTTATTTTGTGTCAAGACTTTGAATTTTTTTTATTTTTTATTTTCGTTACCAAAAGTGCTTGGAAGAATAAAACGCATAATTTGATGGTACAACCGATCATTTGCATCAACAGCATTCCATTAAATTTATCCTCTATCGTGCTAGCAAATCTAAACGAACAAAATATATATTCCAATCATTGTTAAAAAAAAAAAAAAAAAATAAATAAATAAATAAACCTTAAATATCTTTATACAAAAATTGAACAAAATGATTTCGTTTAACTCACTCGTTAAGACGATCATGTTTCTTCACAATATCAGCAAGATTTTGTTCAAAATTTTTTCCACTTTTATCGATGCAAATATTTTTCAATTGTCTTCGAAGATTTTCGAATTGTCCACAAACGTGAAATACCAACATTGCAACGAATGTATCAACAGCCGTGTAAGTTGTTGCCGTATAAAAAGCAGATACGATTTGTCCAATCGAAATGATTTCAAAATTTGGTGTGACCAAAGTTTCATAGGGAAAATATGATTGTAAGAATAATGCACGACCTGTACGACGCATTAACAGGAATCTTGAAATAGCCCAAAGTACAACCACGCTGTTTGTTATCACTGTACTTCCGATTGATATTCTTCTTGATATTTTAGCAATTTCTGTCATTTTGTTGATTTCTTCATCTGTGTTTGCCTCTTTTCGATGATCCGTCATGAAAGACAATAAAATCTTGATGGCTTAAGTATCGAACGAAATAAAAAGAATAAAATTATAATTCAACTTTTTAGATATAATTTTTTATTTATTAGATATTCAACAAATTATTTTTTTTAATCTGAATTTATAAACTTTGACGCAATCTTATTTTGGCTAATTATTACGATAATTTGTATTACAGAATAAATAGTATAATCAAAAATATTTATATTAATACTGATTTTTAATTTTTATTATTTTATATTAATACTGATAAAATAAATAAAAATAACTATTTAATTTTATTTTTAATTTTTAATGTTAAATTTTTAATTTTATTTATTATAAATTTGTTTTAATTTTTAATTTAATTTAGTAAAGTAAATCATTTATTTTAATTTTTAATTTAATTTATTGAAGTAAATAATTAATTTTAATTTTTAATTGTTAATAAAGAAATATATTTAAATATAAAGATATTACGTTAAATATTTTTTACACGCTATGACACTAAAGTATCAAGTTTTTTAATTAAAAAAAATATAAGTTAAACTTTTCTTACAATAATCTATGCGTAATATTTATACATAAATTTGAAATAAAAAAAAACGTCGGAAAACCTGAGTGTTCTTCTTTTTCTAGTTAATTCTAGTAAAATGGTATAAAAAATAAACTGAAAGATAATAATTACCTCTTCCGTTGAACCAAAAGGTGATCATTTTAATAAGCGCGATGATTACAGTAATGTTAGCCACCGAAAGATTATCCACGATTAAATTGAAATCACCCCATATAAAGTAAAGATTAATAGTTTGTGGTGCAGCCATAAAAAAAAACATAAGGCTAATCGGTATTAATACTTTGTAACTTGAAGCTCGATCAAATTTCCTTTCTTCCGGCCAAATTCCCATAAATTTCATGGTGTATCGGTTCCAACCAGAAGCATAATCCACGTATGAAACTTTGACATTGTTATATGTTTTATTAATGATACATAATGTTATTTAAATGAAAAAAAAAAAATAACAAAAAATATTATACGAAATATAAAATGACACATATAATTTAAAAATATTAAATGGGGTTTTTTTGTTTGTTAATTTATACCTGGATTAATATCCATGTTAGGTTCTCAGTAGAACGATCTATCAAGAACTGATATTCTCAGTTCCTTTTGCTATTTCAATCGTCTCTATTTTTTTTTAGCGCATGCTCATTCTATCACTGAGAATCACTCGAATATTATAACTGATAACAAACTTATGTTTTCATTAAATTCTAATTAATTGACTCGATTTGATTGAATTTATCGTCAATTTTGTATCATCGATTACCACATTTTTTATTTATTTTAATTTGTTTACTGACAAAAATGAAAGAATTTAATAGTATTGCTAATGGGAAATCTTGGAATCATCCTTGGGGGTTGTTTCCTTTAAAATAAGTGTCCCTCTATACCAAGAAAATCGAAACACGTCATTGTTTTCAACTTACCTCGACTCTTGCGGTTAGTTAAAGGGCTTTAAGGTTTATCAGATATATTCCTTAGGATATATTACCTTACCGACGCACGATTTATCATTAGGGTCAACTAATCTATGTGATAATTATAATAAAACCTATTGGGTTTATGTGAATTATATTATCGAGCAATATGACTCATTGAAATAATAATATTTTACATAACAATTTTTGAAGTGTTGATTATTGTTCATGTTGAATTTTTAATTTTGATTGCATAAAGAACCGATATGTAACCCATCGATGTCTTCAAAATCTAAAATAGTATATTCTTAAAATTTGTGAGTTTTAATATTTGTTTTTTAGTATTATTTGTACTTACACTACTATATAATTCTTGCGTGAATGTACAAAATTTACCAGCTGAAAGACACAATGGTGATCTTGCTCGATACATGACCATTAAGAGTGATTTGGATTCTTTAGGTGTTAAATTATACCATTCACATTCGTAAACAGCTTGTAAAATATCCGTGCTCTGAAAATATTATCATTTTACAATTTTTTTATATTTTAGATATTTTTTTATTTTTTTTTATTTTAACTTGCCTCTGAAAGAAGTCTTTCACCAACGTAACAATAAAGATAAAGTTGAATTAAAACGTAACATATGTAGAGCATTAAAAACGATACTTCCAAAACAAATAGTTCACCTGGTCCTTCGATATATGACTGTAATTAATAAACAATGTACAATTATTTATCTATTTGATCAATATTTTTTATAACCGAAACAAAGTTGCGTTATACAAGGTATATTTGATAAAATTTATATTTAATTGCAATACTGACAATTTTTGTATTTTATATACGTTATACTAAATATAATAATAATAATATATAAATATATTTATATATATAATAATAAATATACTAAATAATTGTACTAAAATTTACTAATACTAATACTAATATACTAATACTAATATATAAAATAATAATAATACTAATACTAAAGTATTAAACTAATATATACTAAAATATTAAAATTGATATTAAAAATATTAACTCAATAAATAACATTTATGTCAAATTTGATCATTTTACAATTAATATAACTTACCAAAAGTGCTTGGAAACATTGAAAACATAATTGCACTGTGCATCCCAATATTTGAATCAACAACATTATGTGGAATCGATTCTCAATCGTATCAGCAAACCTAATCGATTAAATTAAATTTTTAAATTAATTAATTAATTTAACATAAACTCCATTTTTATTTTTATCATACTTGTTAAGATAATCATGTTTCTCAACGATGTTAGTTAATTTAATTTTAAACTCGTCACTGCTTTTAGATCGTAGATTGATCAATTCTCGTTTCAAATTTGATAATTGTCCACAAATGTGTAAAACTAACATAGCAATGAATGTATCAACAGCTGTATAAGATGTTGCAGCGTAAAATACTGCTATCAATTGTGCTATAAATGTTAGCTCGTAATTAGGACTGATACGTGTATCGTAAGGAAAATATGCACGAAATAAAAGATTTCGACCAGTATGAAGTATAGTGACGTAACGTAGTATAGCATAAACAATGACGACACTTAGACACATGAGAGTACTTCTGATCGATATTTTTCTCGATGTTGTTACGGTGTTCCTTATTGTCATTGATTCTTCTTCAGTTTTTCCAGCTTTTTGATCATTTTCCATTAACGACAGTAGATATTTGAGAGCTTTGCATGAACAAGGAATTTTTTGTTCTATTATCAATCTAATTTTTCTAATCACATATTTCTTTAATTTTTTTTTTTTAAATTAATTTAATCTATCTATTTAAAAAAAAGAAATGTATTATTTATTTATTTACATTGCCCATTTAACCAGAAAAAGATAGTTTTAAGTAGTGCTATAGTGACGGATATGTTACCCATCGATAAATTTTCTACGATTAAATTAAAATTTGTCCACACGAAGAATAAATTAGTCGTTTGAGGAAGACAAATGAAACAAAACATCAAGCATATTGGTATTAAAACTTTGTAACTTGATATTTCATCGAATCTTCTTTCGTTTGGCCAAATTCCTATGAAATCCATGGTGTAACGATTCCATCCACATGCGTAATCAACTTCTAACACTTTTTTTATATTCATTGTAATTTCATTTAATTAAATTAATTGATTCAAATTAAATTTTTAGGATTTATTTTTTGTTTAGCACGAGGATATGTTTGTTCATGTGTTCGAGACACGTCTAGGACTGATCTTGAATTCATTTCTTTCGTATTTCGCGAGCTATAATATTCCAGCATATGTTCTTGGCGCATGCTCTATGAAAATATACAGTAACCGTAAGAATGATTTCCATTTGAAAATCTAATCTAATAAATTTTGTTTGATTTTTAAATGGTTTGGATTTTTTGAGTAAATTCAAAATTCCAATTTTGTCTATCATCTTTGACAAAATTTTTGCTAAACATTTACATACAAGTGAGATGAAAATTATAAGGGTGGAGGTGTATTAAAATAAGTCCCTCTATCGTTAGAAAACCTAAACCATGGATACCAGTTAACTCTGGTGGTTAGAACAAGTTTTCTTTAGCTGTGTTACTTTATCGACGTATTTTTTTTTTTTAAACGATGAAAATTTGTTCATACTTTTTTTTATAAAAATTATATATAAATATTTTTTTTTTTAGAGACATTTTAGTACTTTCAAATATTAGTTGTTAAATGACAATGAAGAAAGTCAAATCGTAATTCCTTTATTTATAGGAATATATGTATTATAAATTATAATATAATATTTAAAATTGTATAAATAATATAAAATTTATCCAAATTTGTTCATACAAATTGTAAAAATAAATTTCACAGGTGACTTTTAAACAAATTAGAAATTATTTTGCCAAATGACAAAGTTCTTTTTCTTTTCCTAACAAAATAGAACAATTGTAAATTGTTTGAAGTGTTTGAAAATTATTTCGAAACATTTGTTAAAATTATTCAGGTAAATTCTGTACCGTATTGAAATGAAATATGCATTATTTATTTCTATTCTATTTATTATATCAATTGTATCGAATTATTTCTTATTATCTGATACTGTTAACAACACCGAAAGATATCCTATTGAGGTTTTCAAAATCTGCAAATAGAAAAACAAATTATTTTAAAAGATAATAAAATAATAATGGATTTAAATGAATTTTTTATTTCACTCACATTGCTAAACATTTCCATCGAAAATATACTAAATTTTCCGGCAGTTAAACAAAGTGGAATTGAAGATCGATATATTACGAAAATAATATTTCGTGAATCCTTAGGGAGTAAGTTAAACCATTGCGATTTGTATGCTGACGTGCCCATTCCAGAACTCTGTTCAACACATGTCACATATAATGCATATAATTTTTACATAATTTAAATATATGGTCCCAAAAGTTTCTCTCTTTTTAGTAATTTTGCAGACACATAATATTTCTTATATTGAATAATTTAAATTATAGTAAAAGGTAAAATAAAGTAGAATCGATTTATTATTTTTTAGTAAATAACGTAAAATACAAATAAAAAAAAAATATTACGCATACAATATTGTTCAACTTATCATCAAAAAGAGGAAGAAATTTTTGGGACAACGTAATATATTAAAAAAAAATATTTTCTTAACCTCAACGATAAGCATATCTCCAACGTAACAATACAAATAAAGTTGTACCAATGTAACAACTACGAATAGTACAACGAAAAACAATTGTTCTACGGGAAAAGCATCCCCATCTTGTTTCATTATCTACGAAAAAAAAAAGAAATAAACAAGAGCTCATATTAATTAATTTAAAAAAAAAAAAGAAATCAATCRTTTAATCAACTTACGCGAAACAATTGAAATGTCTGAAAACACACTTGAATGATACAAGCCAATATTTGTATGAGCATCAAAAGGTTAAACGAGTTCTCGATAGATTTGGCATACCTTGGATAATAATAATTATCATAAATCTCATAATGAATGATCGATAAAAAATAAACATTTCCAACGGACCAACCAATTGAGATGTTCGTGTCTTTGAACGATCCATTTAATATCCTTCGTAAAATTATTGGCCATTTCGTTTGGTAAATTTTCAAGAGTATGCCTTAGATTCGTAATTTGGGCACAAACGTGTAGGACCAGCATTGTAATAAACGTGTCTACGCCTATGTACGACACAGTAGCACTGTAGGCAGCTACAATTTGTCCGAAACACGAAATACAAAAGGCGATTGTTCCGCTAATGTCGTATGGAAAATAAGCTGGATAGACAACCGTATTTTGTGGTTCAAATTGATCTCTCTGCATTCGAGCAATCATTAATGTACGAGGTATAATATAAATCGATGTCATGGAGTGTGCTAATGTCGTACACCATATCGATATAATTCTTGCCTTTTTAGCGTTATCCAGCATGATTGATCTCTCCTTTTCACTTTTTGGCCTCTTCCAATCTTCAACGAATGAACTTAGAAGTGGTCTCAATGCTAAAAACAATTGTATTATTTTTATTGTCATTTATTTTTATCACTATCACTGATTAAACGTCACTTACATTCCAAATGATATCGCGCGAACAACAATTTAATGCATGACATGGTAATCGGTACATTGGCAGTCGCCAAAATTTCTGTCATCAGTTCCATGTTACCCCATATCATCAATAGATACGTCGATTGTGGTATTGTTATAAATCCAAACATAAAAAATGAATGAACAATGAACCAATATTTCGACAAGGTTGGATCACTTTCGGTGTATTTTGTGTCAGGCCAAATTCCAAGTATTTGTAGGCTGAATCGGTTCCAACCAATTGCATAATTCAAATCTGTGAAATGAATAACTCGCGTTGCAGAAAATTTAAAAAATAATATTGTTTTTTGGGAGGGAAATTTAAAAGTTACACCGATGAAAAAATTGTACCTTCTTCGAATCTTGTCGGCATCGTAAGACACGATTGTAATACGCGACGTAACAACGACTGACCGTTTGTAAGTCGTTCATACTACATAGATGTCCTTCCCTTTTTTCTTCCTTCAATACGCATGCTCGTCAAACTAAAATGAAGTATCCAACACTGGATAGTTAATAATTAATCCACTCTTGGAATTTCATAATATGATTTTATTTTTTCCCCATTTTAAATAAAAGCAACCTCGTTAAAGTTTCTATAACCAACCTTCCCCATTTTCAACGCATCGTAAATCCCCTTCTACATTATTATGCGTAATAACATATATTCAGTATTTCCCGATATATTAACAAAAGGGGGAATATAAAACGGATAAGTGAATTTAAGTCCATATGTGATGTGAAATAAAACGGGAAGTGTGTCTAACGAAAATTGTTCATCATTGAAAAGGTATTTCATTTTGTTCAATTGATCAACAACATTCGTACATTTCTATTGTAAGATCTTTTTTAATCAAATAATTTTACTAATAAAATTTATTTTTATTAGCAAATAATACGTACGTCTAACAAACTCGTTGATAATTCGATTAGGGTATAGTTATGAATAAATAAAAAAAAAAAATATATAACATGCAGTTACAAGTAACATAAGAGAATGATATTTAATATTTTACAAATTATTTATCCATCGTGTAAATCATATAGTATGAATCATTATTCTTCAATTAGACGATCTTTCATAGCTAGTAATACGGATAAATATCCGGCAGATGTTTTCATGATCTGAAAATAAAAAATAAAAAAAATCAATTTATGATAAATGTTTGTTAATAAGAGAATATTTATCGAAAATATACTCACAGCACCAAACAACTCTAAAGAAAATGGACTAAATTTTCCAGCCGTGATTTGAAAGGCTATTCTTGCACGACAAATTACTATCATCAGACACATTGCCTTTTTAGGTGGCAAGTCATACCATTCGCAATCGTAAGCGGAGAAAGCTATTCCAGTGCTCTTTTAAAGGCACAAGTTAATAAATTCTTAGCTAGATACGAGAGTAATAGGCCAACTTTGTTATTGACTTACCTCGACTAAAAGTGTTTCACCAACGTAGCAATAGATGTATAAATGCAACATAGTGTATATTACGTGGATTACAAAAAATATCAGCCCAACTATTGGCAATTCCTGTTCCTGCGATCCCATCGACTAAGAAAACAACAAAGTTGAAATGTTTAATCTTTTATTTTTTTGCTAGAAAACATATACTTCAATTTATATACCGTTATCATACGATATCCAGTCAGACAAAACATAGCTGTGGAAATTAAAGTTTGTCCGAGTAGGGTAAGATTGAAACAATCTTCAACTATTATAGCAAATCTTAAAACGAAAAAAAAAATTTGATTGATAAATGTAAGATTTGATTGAAATTTTAGATAACATCAAATTGGCATTATTTTATTGGATCGAGGTTATAAAAAAATTTAGAGTTTATATTATTATATTAGTGTACACATACAAAACTCTGATGAAAAATATTTGCAAATAGAGAAGTGAGAGAAAATTTTATTTAAAAAAATAAAATTAAGAATACTAACTTATATAATTGTTCGTGCCGGTTGACAATGAATCCAAGTTTACTTTGAAACAAAGTTATGTCACGTTTTGCGACATCCGACAATTCTTTTAAATTCAATTGTAAAACCGACAATTGTCCGCACAAATGTAAGACAAAAACAGCGAGAAATGTATCGAAGCAAGAATAACATATAGCAGTTAAAACTGTTCCCATAAATTGTCCCATCCAAGTGATCTCGAAGTAAGGACTTTTCTTAGTGTCGTATGGAAAAGTTGCAGGATGCAAAAGTCCACCTAGATCTACCTCGGATGCACTAGCCATGTTTGCGTACGTTTGAAGTGATATAAATGCTGTCAACATTAGATATGTCAAAGTTGAACAAAAAAGTGATATTTGTCTGCTCAATTTAGCATTTTTCAACATCATCAAACGTTCTGAATCAGGTATCAATTTATTATCGGTCCAATCGTGTACTATTTCTACGAGTAATGATCTCAAAGCTTTATTAAACAAAACAGAAAACAACAAATACAAATAATTCAAATAAAATAAAATGAATTAATGATATTTACTCTTACCTTTACCGTGATATCGTAAAACGATTTGTTTGATCAAGGCAAATACGATTGGTATGTTGATGGATAAATTTTCTATAGCTTCGTCCAAACTGGTTGAATTTAAAATCAAATCTGCCGTTTGTGGTGCACATATGAATAAAAATGTCACAGTAGTACTCGTCCAAAATATAATGGCTGATATTATACGCCATAGAAAAGTTGTTTTAGAAGGTTCTGGCCAAACTCCTAATACCGACAAATTGAAACGATTCCAACCAATAGCATAATCCATATTTGTTCGGCATACAAAACTTCGATAAAGGTAAAAATTGTCAAATTTTTTCGATAGATTAGCACACGCGAGAGTTAGTCCGACCGAGCTATAAGTAAATTTGTTTTCTTGAAAAAGGGGTTTGTGAATATCACGCATGCTCCATAAAAATATAGAAAAGAAAAACACCGGTGGTGGTAGTAGTGATAGTTTTAATGAATAGGATCAAACTTTAGAACTGCTAAACCCGTTATTTGTGAGAAGAATTGCTAATGCATATTATTATCGATTATATTTTTTTTCTTCTATGTTGACAACTGGAATAACAATTTTGAGGAATAAATCTCGCGAAAAGTTTGAGTCGACTGATGATAAAAAAACAAACCAAATGAGAAGGGTTTCGTAGATTTTTTTTCCTTTTTTTTTTTTGTTCTCATTTTTCGTTTACGTACGTTATTTGGAGTAGGACTAATATTTTCCTCCGTATTATTACATTCTATAATTTTAAAAACCCTACGAAAAGAAGGATACTTTTTTTCACTCGTGGGAACGGGTGCAGGTTCTTGTGAATTTGCAAACGAAACGAAATAATAATCGGTCATCGTTCTTCTCGTGGTCATATTCAATTGAACGTGTGTTGGGTGCGTGACGAATTCAAATTCAACAAATGGTAAAAGGAAATTGAGGTATTCTTTTTTTTTATTATACGAATATTTAAATTATATTATATTTTCCATTAAACCTATCTTAATTTGTAATTTTCAAAATATTGGAATTTATTGACCCGTTAGATTGTCGTTTTAAATTTTTGTAAAATTAATCTTTGTGTTCCGCTACTGTCAATAAAACCGAAAGATATCCCATCGAAGTTCTTACGATCTACAAAAAAAAAAGATATTAGAAAATAATTTAGATAAATTAGAATTCCTTTCTCGTTGTATGTTTACCTCGCTAAATGTTTTCATGGAGAACGTGCTAAATTTTCCAGCGGTCAAACGAAGTGGAATGGTTGATCGGTGCATCACGAAAAGAAGATTCCTAGCTTCTTTCGGAGACAAGTTGCACCATTTAGATTCGTAAGCCGATTCGCTCATACCTGAGCTCTGTGATTAATTACACGAATAGTTTAAATATCGTACTGACATTTAAATGTTATTTTCCTTTTTTTACCTGAACAATAAGCATTTCACCGACGTAACAATAAATGTATAGATGTGTTAAAGTAACGGCCACGAATAATACTAAAAAACTTAATTGAACTGTAGGAAACTCGCCATTTTTTTGTCCTAATATCTAAAAAAAAAAAAAGAAGATAATAAACAAAATGAATAACGAATTGTGAAATGTACTACTTTTTTTTTTCTTTTTTATCTTTCAGATAAAACTAACTTACTGCCTTGACTTGATAACTTTGAAAACACACTTGCATGGTGCAAGTTAGGATTTGTACGAGCATCAAAATGTTGAATGATTTTTCGATCGTTTGTGCGAACCTTTAAAAATATACACACACATCGACGATCGTCAAACTTGAAGAATACGCATGCTATAAGTGAAATATAATTTTAATTAAAAATGTGATTTGAAAAAAAAAAACCAACCAATTGAGATGTTCGTGTCTTTTAACGATCAACGTTAATTTTTCGAGAAAATTATCGGTCTCTTTATCTTTCGTGTTTCTTTCATCCACTAATGTTTTAAGCGTTAACCTTAAATTGGAAATTTGTGAACAAACGTGAAGTACCAACATTGATATGAAACTGTCAACTCCCGTATAAGAAATCGTAGCACTGTATGCAGCTAATATTTGTCCAAGACACGTTAAAAAAAACACCGATGATCTTCTAACGTCGTAAGGAAAATAAGCTGGACAAATGAGTGTACGATCCGGTTCCATTTGATCTCTTTGCATTTGCAATATCATAGTGATACGTAAAAGTATGTATGTCGTTGTCATAATCTGTATCATCACTGTACACAACATTGATATCATTCTAGCTTTTCTAGCATTGTTCAACATAATCGATCTTTCCTCTTGACTTTTTGATCTATTCCAATCGTCGAAGAAAGCACTCAAAAGTGGATGTAATGCTAAGAAAAATAAACCAACACAAGTTATTATCATCAAATATATGTGCCCATATTTATAAAAGTGATCTAACCATAAGTCAAAATTTAACAAAAATGAGTTTATCAGTTATTTCACACAGCACATTATTTTAACCCTAGCACTCTAGTGCTATGGACGCATATACGTGTTTGTTAATATTAATATAAAATAATGTAATGTTTATATTAATTAATTAAATTATATTCAAAAAGAAGAACTTTAATTATTAAATATAATTTATTATTAATAAATTATTCCGTTCCCACAAAACATTTTAGTTAAAAGTATTTAGCACTCAAAGGGTCAAACTAAATAAATTCAATGTAATTTTCACGATATTGTCAAAAATGAATTGTTAGATAATATTATATAGAATTCATTTAGTGTTCAAATGTAATTCTTTAAATATCTCGAAACAAGAGATGACTTAGACCACTTTCATAATTATTGGCACATATATATATATATATATTAAATAGATGATAATCACTTGTTAAACGATAAACATTGTTTCCCACGTTTCACTAAAATTCTTACATTTCAAGTGATAATAAATGATGAAGAGTTTGAAACAAGCCATAGTGACAGGAACATTTGCAGTTGCTAAATCCTCCGTCATTAAATCAAGATCACCCCAGATTATCATTAAATATGCTGATTGTGGTAAGACTATAAATCCTAGCATGATAAATAAGTGAACTATCCAACGATATTTCGTAAAGATTACATTTTTTTCCAATCTATCGGAGTCCGGCCATACACCGAGGATTTGAAGATTTAATCGGTTCCAGCCGATCGCGTAATTCAAATCTGTCGAGAAATAATTGAAAACACTCGTTTAAAAATGTTTTTTTTTTTTTTTAATCACTATTAATCTCGTACCTTTGGTAAATTCCATCAGTATAGCACCACTTAAAGGAACGTGCAAACGCGACGATACGATAACTATACTATTGTTCGTCTTTCGATATGAATATCATTTTATTTTTCTTCTTCCTCTTCTTCTTCTTCTTCTTCTTTGTAATACGCATGCTCATCATTCTCGTCAAAGTAAAATGAACAACACAACAACAATAACAACAACAACCACCACTACCACCACGATCACTACCATCTATTTAAAAATGTATACAGCCAGGACCGTACCGTTTAACTTTATCCTCCCCTTCTAAATGCATTTTTACTTATATGTTAGCAACCACGAAGGAAATAATATATCGATCGTTATCTATTTTTTTTTTCTTTTTTCCACATTCTATCTTATTCCCTCGAGGTGTTTAAACATATCTCGGTTAACGTGACTTTATATAAGGTGTTGTTGTGTTCGATGTTAATTACATTAATTTATACATTTTCACTACCAGCTCGACAACGTTCCAGTAACGGGTTCGTGAGTATATCGCAATTGCTTTTGGAAAGTCTCGTGCGAAAGATTTTTTTCTTTTTTTTTTCACGAATTTGGACAAGAGGAAATCTAAACGAACTACTGTTGACGGTAAATCTTAGAATACTTGATCATATTACTCGTAAATTATTCAATTTCATTGATATTTTTGTTAACCAGGATGTGAAAGGATTTAGGAATGATATTTGAATTTGTTAATAATCTTATTATTAATACTTCATGTTTGTGTGTGTATGTTTACGTAAAAAATATTATTTATTCATTGGCGTTTTGCATATAATACGAGCCCGTGTTATTTTGAATAAATCACACGGGTTATGGAATAAATATGATATACAATATGTAACTTATAAAGTAAACGTAATTACATACAAATCAAATTACTATAGCTTTTCATTGCAAGACACGTTATGATTAAATTGGACGCTATTAAACGCTATCTATCTCTTCTAATCTCGAATATGAATCAAACAAAGAGATCAAAAGAGATCGGCGCGTTCTTTTAAATCGTGCGTTCGCAGAAAGCGCAATCATTCGAGTTTAATAAAATTAACGTAATCGTACTTTCGTTGAATTCACGATATTAAATTGATTATTTTGCTTTGCCATTGAAAAAGTTTCTAGAATTAAATTATAATTAAACGTGCATGTAAATGTATTATTCATTAAATTAAACAAATTTCGCCTCAATGATGGCAATTATGTACAAAAAATTAGATCATTCGAGATCTTCTTCGATGTGACTAAGAAAAAAAAAATATAACAAGAAAATTATTCTCCTGTTTTGATGATAATGATGATTATGATAATAATGACGATGACGAAGGGATGATGATCAGAAGAAAACATTTCCGGGTCTGGCTTGTGGACAAAGAAATCTTGAACAATCGTGCCTCCTGATGGCGTCCATTACTTCTTCGAAATGATTCGATACTTGCATAGCTGCACCAGGTTGAATTCTGTAAGATTGATTCATCCATATTACGAAATGATGAAAGATTATTTTTTTTTTTATAAATATATAAGGAAGGAAAAATATATCTATCGACAGAAAGAACTATTAAATACCTTTTACGAAATCGGCATGTATTAAACTGTTACCAAACTAACGGAAAGTAATCAAAAGTGTGATATAATGTTACTTTCATTAGCACGTTTATATGGTAAGGCCGGTAATTGAATTGTGTACTGGTTCTTTTTATTTCTATATATTTTTATTATAAAAATCCAGGAAATAGAAAAGGTGCTAGCCTTATATGTTTGAATTAATAATAATTATAATATAAAATATTATACACTTTCGATTAAAAACTCGAAGAAAAATGATTTGATCATTTAATATCATTGAACACGGTATGCAAGTAATGTTAATTGGTATCCTAGATTATTCTTTTATGGGAATGAAACATCTGGAATAGATCTTTTCTATTTTGTAAATTTGTCTGTATCACGCGTCACGTGGTCAGTGCCATACCGGCTGGGGTCCGAAGTATAGTGAAACTGTGCTAAGAGGTAAAAGTCGTGTATCAGTCAGTAGGACATTGTCGGCGAAAGCTGAAAGAAAGTTATACGTTTCTCGACATAGCTACTATCCTCTCGGAATCGTCATTTGACTTCTCGATATTCCTCTATTCATTCATTTGACACCACTTAATTGCATATGAATATCACGTTTTGATTTTCATGAAACATACGACTTATTATTGAAATTAATTTACATCGATAATAATAACTGTCGTTATGCTATGCAAAATTCAAGGACTCCTCCCCCCAAATCCGAGTTATTTATTTATAATAATAATTCTTAGTAATTATTGACGTGGGGTTCGAAAGTGGATAAACACGGTAGCAGCTTTCTCGTTACTGGTTAGTTGAATAGTTTAATAATGAGATGAGAACAACAAGTTGTTAAGAAGAACATAATTTTTGTCCCACATATGTTAGAAACGAATTAGCATCTCGTGAATCTTAAATAAATTTTATCTTTTGCATTGTTCGATACTTACAGACCCAACAATTTAGCCATTTTCTTTTCCATAAAGATAGCAGCGTCAGGATCCTTTTGAATCATAGTATCACAGAATATCCTCTTGGCACATGGCGTATTTGTCCAATCCCCATCGATGTGTGCGATCTCAGCAATTTCTGCATTTTCTAAATTTTGTAAAATATCGTCCAATTCCTGATCACTCTCCGTATTTCTTTTTCTTCTTATTTTTTCCTGTTTATCTGTAGACACTTCTTTAGATTTCTCAATCGAATCTTCGATTATCCTTGCAACGTTTGTCAATGAATCTTTATCGGTACCCAAATCTTTTTTTCCAATTTCTTCTTGTGAAATTGTACCACCGTCACCTATTACCAAAATTGTCCCATCTTTTTTCTTTTCTTTATTTTCCTCGTTAGTTTGTTTGGGAATTAAAAATTCGGTTACGTCGATGTTACCTTTTCCTTTGGGTAAATCGATTTCTACAATTTCAGTGATCGAATCTGCACCTTTTCTTTGTAATCTTTTACTCTTTTCAAGACTCTTAACGTCAGCCTCGGTGTTAAAAATATCCAAATAATCTAGACTTCTTCTATTGCGTTGAACTTTTTCAACAGTTTCAGGAGTTTGTTTTTCTTGTTCGAGTATCAAAAAGACCCCATTGTCCCTTGATTCTTGTGGTAATTGGAACTCAATGTTATCTTTGTCCTGTTTCTCGAGTACTTCTAAGAATGAAGGATTAATTTCCAATGCTCTTTTGTGTTCTAGATCTACGCCATCTTCGTTGGATCTTTTGAGAACGTCCACATCGAGGTATCTGCCTACAGCAACAGCACCAATTCCAAGAGCAGCACCCGATGCAACCAAACCAAGTGCAGGTATGAGTATACTCGTTCCAGAAGTTACCGTACCAATTTTATCCTGTGCCTCTTTACCCTTGGACAACCCTAAATTTTGTGATATTTTGTGTGTAGCCTCTACCAACGGATCAAACACTGGTTTGGTAAATTGTGAGACTTTTTCAACACCACTGGAAAATTGATTCTTCAGATTCTCAGAGATTTTTACCCAAAATGGTGCGTCGTTTGGTCTTTTCAGTCCATAAAAATGTTGATTAGGATAATAATTTTTAGTTGTGTAAGTGTCGACTATGTTTTTATCGTTCAGTACATATTTCTTTTTTTGACGTTGTTCCATAAATGAATAGTGTCCATTGGAGTGTTGATAATTGTCCATATGACTTTCTGGTCGTCTTTTTTCATTCTTTACGATTTTAGCCGGTTGAACGCCCAATTCGGGATGAGCATACTGTAAAACGGGTGTTCTAACTCCAGGTTTCACGGGTACTGTCGAAATCTTTTGACTTTCCGGTGTGTAAAGTTGCGATATCGGATAATTGGCAATACTGTCGGGATGTAACATTCGTTTTTGTACATTGGCACGATAGTTGTCATTTCTCGTTTCGTAAACTTCAGCGTTTAATGCTTCATTCTTATAATTTTTTGGATCCCATTCGAAAAATACGTTTCTACCATTGTCCTCGTAATTTCTACCATATCTGTAAAAATGTTAATATTAAACTAATTCAATTTCGTATCCTGTAATAATTATTATTAAAAATATTAAGAAAATATTTTACCTGCGATTGATATCCTTGAAGAATCTTTCAAATCTTTGTCTTTCTGCTGCGTTATCCTGGGAATAATAATTCGAAGAAGAAGAAGAAGATTCCGCTGGATTAGAACTCGTACTTTCGGTAATAAGTTTGTTGTTGATGATTCTAGCGTTACGCCATGTTTGAATTTTATCCATGGGTTCATCGGGAACACGTTTGCCATGAATTATAGGAGTACCATCGCTGTCTAATGACATTGGTGATCTCTTAGGATGAGACTTAACATTGATTTCCGATCTGATGATCACTTCCGGTGGTACGTTTTTGGCATCTCGGTTTTTCGACAAATTTGCACCAATGTTAGTTCTGGTCGATTGACGTGGTTGATGAGGCAGGTAAGAATACTGCGTAGCCTGATTACTTTTGTCATCGTCAAAATGAAGATTTCTCTGTGCTCGATCTTGTAAATTTCTTATAAATATTAATCCGTTGTTCGCATAAGTTGAATCACCGAAACGAACGTAATTTGATCTTCCTTGTTCAACAGGCAATTTTGTATCAGCAACCGGTAAAGGCTTCCAACTGTGGTATTCCTCGGTGGTGGTTTCACGGAATTTCAAAGCTTTACCATCTTCACCTAACGGTGTCCAATTACCGTAATCAATATTCCTTTCGCCAATTGATCCAATCGTCGTACTTTTTTCTTCAATTTTATCCAACTTGTCTGATTTCTCAGTGATTCCTTCTCCAATTTCTTCGGTTTTGACAAATTTCGCACGAATTTCTTCTACTTGAGCATCTTCCAATTTTCTCACATCTTCCTTCCTTTTTTGATCTAATTGTTCACTATCAGATCCGTTGTTTTTTTCATTCATCAACGATGAAATATCGTCATCTCTGCTAACGTTTTTGTTAGCATCGATACTCGTTGATTCAATTCTTTTATCATCTCCATCATCGCTCGAAGACGTTGACTTTTCTCGTCGTTTTACGATCAACGTTGCCAAATTACCTTCGCTAGTTCGAATTTTTAATTCCTCCGTTTCACCAGGTAGACTTCTCGATACTTTTAAAACTGTCCTAGCGTAGCCAGGCTTTGGTAAGTCTATCGCTAGATTGCCGATAACCAAAGTTGCTAAGACTAGAATATATGATACCTGCAAAACAAATAGAACAAAAATCCAAAAGTAGATAAACATTTGTAAGAAAAAATATTGTCTGATTAAACAATTAATTTGATTCTTGATAATAATAATTATTTAATTTCTATGCTGTTGTCTTTCGTTTGTCTTACGCGTGTTGCAACGTAATGAATGCATCGGTGAAAATCAACTTGTTTAGTAATACTGACTATGTTTCTATTTTTACATATATTCTCTTACACACATATACACATACACACGTACGAAAATACGTAAACAGGTCTCGGTAATATCTAATCACGTTCAAATCGTTGCATTTAGTCAACACTATGGGGACACTTCGTGAATCGTCTAAGCACGTGAAATGATTTTTAACAGATTTCGAAAGTCGGCCTTAGTATGATCGTGCTGATGATCGATATGCACGTTTCTTTTTTGTACTTTTTATCTATCACCTTTTAATTATTCATGATTCTTCTATTATAAGTAGATATTCTTATGTATATTCATACGTTTGTCATGGTAGGTCTTACTTTTGAAAAGAAAATTACGTATAACCCCCTTCTGATATTATATAAAATATTTTAGGTAACCATTGTATTTATATTCATTGGGTTTAACGAGCCACCTGGAAAAAAAATAGGATCGATATAATACCAATAGAAGGACGTTATGTAATCATCGATACCACAGAAAATGAATGATCCTGTTGTGTTAAACGAATGTAAAACATTTCTATAGTTTAATATATGTATGTTAGTGTAATCTAGGATTAATATTTCTTTGTTTCTATCGTTTGGAAAACAACAATTCTTTTCTTTTTTTTTTTTTCAAATTTTTCAAACATGTGTAGAACATGTTAAAGAAGATGATTTGATCTAGAATTATTTGTGTAATAGTTATTTATTGATTTAATTGAATATAAGACTGTTCATTTATTCGATGATTATACGAAAGTATAAATGTTTGAATTATGCAACTTATTCAGGATTAGTGACTGTTTGTCACGATTTAAATGCGTGGGATAATTTGTGAAAATAAAAACTTGAATAAAAATGCAGAATATTTATAGTATTTAGAAAAAAAAATTCATAATTCTCATAACTGTAATCAAGTTGGCAGATAATTAGAAAAGATAGAGAAATGATTAGAAACACTAACACACTAACGTGAAATATTGAATCGTTTTCTCTAAAACAGAGATATTCTCATCGTTTTACTTGTAATAACTAAATTGCGAAAAGTGTAATCAACGCACCACACAACGATAGAGAAATATTTTTCTTTCAGAGATATCATATCCATTTTTGTAAATAAAAAACAAGAAACAGTAAATTAGACGTTTATAGATTACGTGAGTTTGCTAGAAAAATTTCATTTATAATATATATATATATTGAAGCGTATAAATTATGCGAAAGATGCACCAAAGATTTCTAAACTTCTGCCAATAAGGAAAATATATTCATGCAACTAATTTCCAATTGGTCACGTTTTCGCGTTTTAAACTTGGGATCTCATTCACCGTTGCTATTCACGAGACTTTCACCTCCTTTAAATTATTCTCCGTGATTTTAAGTACACAAATACGTATATATATATATGCACACATACACACAAATATATTTAAAAGTATGGATAGACGAATCATGCATCCGGATTGTTGTTCAGTATTTCTCAACGTTCCTTTTTTTTTAATAATCCAATTACTTGTATAACACACATATTTCTTTTACGTACTACGAATAATTATGGGAAGAGAAAAGAAAGAAAAAAAGAAAAAGAAAACGAAAGGCGTTTATGGGAATTAAATGGTACAAAAAAAAAAAAAGGAAAAAATAAAAGAAAAGAAAAATAATAAAAAGTGAATGATAACGTCATGGACCAACCGTTTAAAACTCGAGTGAAATGGAACAACCGATGTGCTTTCGCTGGACGCGTTTCGCACGTGCGTTGCGTTCTTTAGTACCGGTAAGGTATCTCTCTCCGGTAACAAAAAAAAAAGAAACTTTTCTTTTTCTTTATTTTTTTTGTCCTTTTCTTTTTTTTTTTTTTAATTATTCTACTCTCTTTCTTCTATCCCAAGAAACTTTCGATCGAGACTCAATTTCACTTGTCTCCTTTTTCGAAACAACTGTTTTTATACACGAATTATTCTTCATAAGAATGTTGGTACCATAAGAATCGTTGATTTAGATATTGCAAGGATTTTAATGAACGATCATCAATGAAAATCATTGTTCATTAGCAAATGAGAAAAATTCTTGTTATAAGACTATATAATTTCTTATGGCATGGCCCCAATCCATGTCGCACGGGGTTTCCGCTCCAGAAAATCCACGGTCAGACGTTAATTGTAGAACAATTAAGCCGATCTAGTTCCTTGATATATATACTTTTTGTTCTCCTCCTCTTGTTCTTCTTCTTCTTCTTCTTCATTATCATTATCATCATCGTCATTCTTCCATTCCAAGTTTTATCAAATACCCCGTTAACTCGAAGAAAAATAGTTTCTTTTTTATCCTCGTGCAATGTAAGAAATTTTATATGGTGTAATATATACTCGTATGACCGCGTGCTAATATAAAATGAAATATAAATGATTGTAAAATAAAATAAAATATGAAACAACTCACTTTGAACATCTTGCTGTTTGTAGATTTTGGTAAAGGGATCCCACGTTGAACGAATTTACGCGAATTACTTTTTTTTTTTAATTCGTCTCTCCTTCTACCCCTTTCCCAATTTTACAATTATCCCCCAAAAAAATACCAAACGTCGACTTAAAAACGAAATAAGAAAAAATTTACAACAACAAAAAAAGAAAATAAATTCTTTTTATTTTTAAGCGACCATGGTCGCTTTTGTTATTGACCCTTCGTTATCGTTCGGTCAAATTTTGTGGTCAAAGGGGTAAAAAAAAAAGAAAAGAAAAAAAAGAAATGCGAATATAAAAAGTGTAAAGGAAACGACGGACGCAAGAAGGTGATGTGAGATGTAAGAAAAAAAAATTGCAAAAAAAAAAAAAGAATAAAAAAAACGAGAACTTAAAGAAAAGGTAGGAGCAGTGTATATCGGGGGCTCCCTAAGACGCACCTGTTGACTCCCGAGATATCTTGGCAAGACTGACGATGGCAGTCAGCCGGTGGCTCCTCGTGTCTCCATCGAGGAGTGAGAATTCTCTCCGACCTACTTCCTCCGTTTGCCTTCGCCTTCGCCTTCGCCTTTTTCCGTCGTTTAATATCATGGAATACAACGACAACTAAAAGAATGAATATACGCTACTGTCTCGTCTGTCTAGACATTTTTTTTTAATAATAATAATAATAATATAATGTATGCTATGAGATTATTTATAAAGGGGTAGAAAAGAAACTAAACGGAAATTGCAAGCATGCAATTGAATCTATAATTTGTATATCAGTATATCATTATTTCGTACAAATATTTTTAATTAATATTTATTTTAAATAAATGGGGGTAGAAAAAAATATATTTTTATTATATATTTAATTAATATTTATTTAAAATAAATAGAAGTAAAATAAAACTAAACAGAAGTGCCAAGCATGCAAAAGAATTTACAGTTTGTATATTAGGGTTATTATTTTATTAATATATTTTTTATTAATATTTATTTCAAATAAATAGGGGTAGAAAAAAATATATTTTATCAATATATTTAAATAATATTTATTTAAAATAAATATGGGTAAATAGAACTAAATGGCAATTGCAAACATGTAAGGATCTATAATTTATAATATATATCGGGGTTAATATTTTGTTAATATATTTAATTAATATTTAATTTAAGTAAATGGCCAGTCATATGTGGTAAAATATCAATATTTAATATACAATACTTTAAAATAATATGCAACCTTGATGCAACTTTATTTCTATAATTAATTAATTTGGAATCTTTGTAAATATAATATAATAAATATATCAAGCAAATAATTAATATTGCACTATCAACATTTGATTCGAAATCTATTAATATTATTACAATCATTTAAATTAAATTAACTACCATAATTAATAAAATTACTGACCATATTTAAATGCAATACTGATCTCATACAATGGTTCTGTTTTTATCCTACGGACACAATCCTTGAACTTTGTTCGTATTCTAAAAATATTATCAACTCGTCTGGATTGCGTATATTAAAAAAAATTTTTTACGAGTTTAGCCGTGATGTTTAAATGTAGAATCAAGTAAAAAAAAACAGATACATACGACTCGTTGTTAAACGTCAATGCTTATATCATTAAAAAACTTCTACACTCCATTAATTTTTCCTTCATGTTACATCAGATATTCAATGCGAATAAAGATCCATTATGATTCTTGGTTACATCTTTCTTATGCCATTGAAATGAACAGTTACTTTTGTATTATTATAAAAGTCTTTGTTCACATACTAAAAATAATCTGAATTTATTTATTTTATTGATTATCACATACACACTACACACACAGGGATGCTAATTCATTTAGACATTGATATTTAGAACGTGGTTTAAAATCATCCTAGTGAATTTAATTAAAAGTCATACGATAAAGATTATTCACGAATCACAACACAATGCACGTCTTTGAACGTCTCATAGTATTTTCTAATTCATTGATCCGAATACATGTAAACATGCTGAATCATTTACACGTGAATCAAGTGATCGAAAAGAAATAACCATATTAATTTAAATATTTAATTAGTAAAATAAAATTTTGAATATATATATATATAAATTATTATGTATTTGGTTAATTTAAAAATATATTTTAATAAATATAATTTAATATAATTTAAAAATAAATTAATCTCGAATTGAAAAAATTTAATTATAAATTGTAACTTCTTTGAATCCCGTGATTATTTCTTTTTTTTTTATTTTTACCTTGAGTAAACTATACATTCCAACGTTTTAATAATTATAATAGGAAACATTCGTGTCATCTGTACTGTTTTCATCATGCATTTCAATCATCGTATTGCCATTGATCAATATAATTTAACGAATGAATTGTTCGTTAATTTGATACGTACATAATAAAACAAAAACATTGTCGAATCATTCGTTAGATAGAAAACGATTGAGAAGTTCAAAGATTAATGTTAAAACCGGTACGTGAAACTTGAACAGGTAGATCTGAGTTTAATGTTTTTTCAAGTTCACGAACGTACGAAGACGGAAGAAACGTTCGATTCTGGTATTAAGCAAGTAAAAAGAAAGAATGATAAAGAAAGAAAGAAAAAAAAAAGAGAAAAAGAAGGTGGGGGCATTTCAAGTCTTGAGTTCAGAGACCCGCCAGTGAAAGTCCATCGCCCAGTACAAACTACGTGAACGATGCACACACCTGTGTAACCTTCTCCACGTGTCCCTCGACCTCTTCTTACAGAGAAAAGATTTCTCTGTGTATCGTTTCCAGTTCCATAAACTGACACAATTCCAAAGTCATCTATGGAATTCTTCTATTCGCGCCTATCCTAATTTGCATTTATCGCACCAATGAAAAGATTAATAAATGAGAGGAAGGAATGAAACATATATATATATTACTTTCACTTTCCAAGGACACCGGAAAACATGACGGATAGATGGTATTATTCGATGACAACTAGCCCACCTATGTATATATATATACTTTTGTTCTTTTTATTCTTACGTCTAATTAAATGGGAATACTTTCATTGAAATATTTTTTTTTCTTTACTCAACATTATGTTTCATTTGTCATGTTAACACCTACAAACGTCTTCTTGTTATTCTTTAATATTTTTGGTAAATAAGTAATGTTTGTCGAAACTTATTTAACCTTTTTTTTTTTAAATTAAAAAAAGAAACCACTTCAAATTCAACTTCTATTCAGGATAAGGACTTGAGAGAAAGAGAGGAAAAGGAGAGAGAGAAAAAAGAGAGAAAAAAAAAAGTCAGGTCGACTTTCACTTTTCGAAAGTCGTGTAAAGAGGTGGTGAAGTAAAAAAAGAAGAAGAAGAAGAAATGGAGAATAAAGTTTGAGAGAGAAGAATACACGTGAGATATACGAAGAGGAAAGTGGATCTATGAATTTTTCCGGGAATCAAAAGTATAGGCCTTTCGATTTCTCGAGTGATATCGCGAACACCGGAAATGCAACGATGTAATATAGATCAGTAGGTAAGTGTGGCCCATGGCAACTCACGAACATCAGAGAAAGAGAGAGAGAGTCACAGAATTCCTTTGAAAATTTATTGTTAGTCACGATCACTAAACACTCATGACTAATCTTTCTAATCTCTCTTTTTATCTCTTTTCCTAACCTGCTGGTAGTTTCTTCTTCGATTGTATATACTTTAAATCTTTATATATAAAAATTCAGTGTCACAATATGTTTGTCCATTAATAATTCTGAAACTACTGAACCTATCTTAATGAAATTTTTTGTATTTTATGTGATTTTTTTCAACTTAAAATATAGAATAATTTTTATCGCGTTAATTTTCTATTTTTTATTGCTAATTTAAGGATTTATTATTTAAAGGTTATCTTGATTCTTAGGTATTATAAATTTTCCAATAGATGGCGAGGTATTACAATTCCATTATTTCACGTTTTTTCAGGTTTATTTTTGATACAACTAACCTTACTTTTTATATTTTTTCGTGTATTATTATTTTATGCATTCCATTATAATTGTGTTATTATTTTGTGTGTTATTATAATTTACTAAATAATTTAGAATTATATTAAATCAACCTTTTATAACAAAACCACAGCAACCCATCGCCGAACCATCCTAGTGTAACTATAAAAAAAATTAAAAATAAAAAGGAAGAAGATAGAAACAAAAAAAAGAAACCAATACATAGATCTCATACGTGAGATTAAAGAATTTCTCTTTTATATATGTATGTATATATTTATATGTATGTATGTGATGTTAAAGTCAACGACCGACTTTCGATATAACGATCATTAAAATCAATGTAAATTTGTCGAAAGTCTGTTAAAACTCTAATGGACCGCATCTAATCTTAAATTACGATGATTCTCTTGATTTAAATCTTATAATTATAAACAGTATCGAAGTGAAATACAATTAATTTTAGTTTAAGATAATATATATTTATATTATGGGATTTCAATAGAATATTTTGTCGAGTTTATGTAAGAATTCATTCGTTCGAGGTAAAAAAAAAAAAAAAAAGAAAATATTTCTTTTGCTTCCTATTATTGTCACTTGATAGAATATTTTTTTAAATTATTATTATCAAACATATTATAGCATTTTCAATTGTTCGTTGATGTTCATATCTTCCCTGCTGTTCCAGAAATCATTTTTTCACGTATCTATTAAAACCTTTCACTTTTTGTGTCGTTTGAAAAATTTATGCTAAACTTCTCCCAGTTTTATTAAAAAAAAAAAAAAAAAAAAAATTCTATACGTTCCTTCGTCGAAGTTGAAGATGCAAAAATTTAACGATTATTTGCACGCACGACTCATTGTCAATGCATATGACCTCGTAGCTAAGTTTTCCAATATCGTTCGAGTATCTTTTCAACACACTCGCTTTCCTTGACATAACTCGTCAATGCCCACACATCAACGTTACGCAGCATCTTTGTATCAAAAATTAATCGAATGATATTTCTTCTTATTTTTTTTTTTCCAATTAAACGCGAATATTCTTTTTATCTCGTGTCAAAAGTTCATCGAATGAAAAAAAAAAAGAATTTCTTCTTCATTTTTTTTTAACCAATTAAAATGCGTATACTCTTAACGTATCATAAATTTGAATCGAACAAAAATTCTACTTATTTTATATTTTTTTTTGTTTCACTCAATAAAATGTGAATCTTCGTGTCAAAGAGTAATTGAAAAGAAAAAAATATCTTCCTCTTCTTTCTTTTTTAGTTTCATTAAAATTCAAGAATCATTGTGTAAAAAAAAAAACTTATTAAAAATTGTTCGAACGAGTATTCTGTTAAATATTTTAGTATTCGTTTACCAAAATTTAATTTCGTTTAAGGGCGGGGTAAGGGTTTCCACTTTCGAAAAATCGATTTTGTTGTTGTTGTCTTATCTTATTGTTTAACATTTCAAGAATATGTCCTTAAAATTTAAATCTGATCTATGCAATATTATAGAAGTTATTGTCAAATTAGTCTCGGGGCCTTTCACGCTCTAACTCTAACAGCTACGGTCGTTCAGAATAGCAGTGCAGCTGTCGAACAGTTTATTCATTACTATTGTCCTAACCCATTATCTAGTTTTAGAAATATTTTATTTAGTAAAGGAAGGTAACTAAAGCCATAAAGATATATTTTATTATATCCATATATTATATATATATATATAAGAATTTCACCAACGTGTTAACCGAACCTTGTTGAGTGTCAACAGACTAGAAAAAATTCGATTTTTATATATCGATCTATTAAACAATCGATATATCGAACTCTGATATATCGATCTATCGAACCACCGATATATCGATCTATCGAAAAATCGATGTATCAATCTATCGAACAAATCGATCTATCGAACTACCGATATATCGATCTATCGAAAAATCGATGTATCGATCTATCGAACAAATCGATATATCGATCTATCGAACAATCGATATATCGAAC
>NW_015148972.1:765842-822827 GCF_001465965.1 Polistes dominula | reverse complement strand
AAAAAAAAAATAAAAAACAAGAAAATAAGTTAATAATTTTATCAACTAGAAAATTCAAATGTAATAAATAAATTTTAAAGTAGGTACATATAGAATTTATTTATTTAATTTTTATAATTGGATAACTTTCAATATTTGTACTTTTAATTTAATAAATATCAAATAATTAATATTAAATATTTTACTTTCTATTTGAATGACAGAGAAAATTATTTTATTATTAACAACAAAATAATATTTTTTTTAATTATATAACATTATTGTAAAAATTACTTCAATTACATTATTCCACAATATTATAGGAAAGAAATTGATTTAATTTTGATAAGTATTCTCACACTTTAATACACAAATCACGTTAAACGATGAAGGCACGATCGAGACGTTCGTGACGTATTCGTCATCATAGTCATTGGTACAATGTCATCAAAGTAACAACAGGGTCGATCGTAACATTGTTTGGCATAAACGTGAAAGTTCATACAGAATGCTATTACAAAGTATGTTTGACTTTCGAACGTTTTCTTCGTTTACTTATATGCACAACTTCTGTTCGTCTTTCTTTACACACTTTCAACCATTTAATTACTCATAATAACTCGATTTCTCCTAAGAAAACTCGTTCAATTTCTGTGTGACGTCTTCTATTTCATTTTTATTTTGTTTCTAGTTTTAATGCGTATGTTTAAATATATATTATTTAATATAAATCATTCGTTCTAATTTTAAAAATAAAAGTAGAGTTGCATCCAGAGTTATATATTGATAAAAATTGCTATACTAATATTAGTTAATAATACTGTAATATTTAGGATTTTTCAAAGTGTGGGTTACGACCCCATGCAATCCTAATGACTCCATATAGGGTTGCAGAAATTTTACCATAATTTTAATAAATAGTTAAGTATAATATTCCTATGTATATCAAATATCAGTAAATATTTTAATTCGTATTAATAATTTATTTATCTCTATATCCAGGGTTGTGAAAATATTTTCTAATTTAAAGACTATTGCTAATGTAAGTTAAAAAATTTCAAATGCCTTTTTTTTGTATTTGATAATAATTATTTAAAATTATACAAATACTGATAATTTACATTATACAATATTACTAAATAATAATTATAAGTATTTAATAATTATAGGTATTTGAAATTAATTAAAAAATATTTTTAAATACTTTAATAATTTTTAAAAAATTTTAATATACTTAAAATAAAACAAACAATCGTATTCAAAGTTTTACTTTTTATTTTTTTCAACATCTCTAATATTAATTGGAAATAATTACATTGATTGATTTTAATATTTAACATAATATGATATGACGATTAATCATAAATAAATAAGAAATAACGTTGATTATAACATCTGTTTGCAAAAATAAATAATACAAATCGATGAAACCTAATTGTAAGTTTTAACGAATGATCTCGTTGATCCGTTTGAAAGAGTAGCAATTGGTGTGGTTAGTTGTTCAGTTCAAAAGTAGAACCCGTATAAAAAGTGGCTCACTTTCGTTGAATGACCCAACAACAGCATCCAGTCGATTAGTTCCTAGTTAATCGAAACAGTAGGATATCGAGGGTGACCATTGAAATGTTTAATTTTTTTTCTTATATTACGAGGAATAATAAAATATAATAATAAAATAATAAGAAAATAAATCAATTCAGAGTCTAACGATCTTTAAAATGCATTTTGTTATTTTTCCATCATTGCCTTTTATGAAAACATTCCTCGAGTGAAAATTCAACTTTTGCGACCCCAAAATACAGGAAAAATATCATACGTTATTCTTCTTCTTCTATTTCTTCTAGATTCTTTCTAATAATAATATTCGTTGGAAAGTTTCATCGTTCATATCCTAATCCAAGATTTTCTAGATTATACTTTTTCATTTAGATGTCGAACATAAATCATAATAAAACCGTTGGTTAGTCCGTTCAATAAATAAACACATTTATTATTATTTTTTTTATCTTCGTGACTTTATAAAAATATATTATTCGATTTGTAATTTTTTTTCATCTTATATATTATATTTCTGTATAAGTGTGTGTGTATATATATGTGTGTAACCACATAAATAGTAATATAATTATTACTGGAAATCGAACGAATGTATTATTTGTATATGTACACGTATATACATGTACATGTATGGATTACATGTAGGTATATGTATATATATGGGGAAAAGAAATGACTGCGAGTTTCACGAGTGAGAACGATGATGATGGTCCAGAATGGACTAGCGTTGACCCACTTGTACTTACTCAGTGACTACTTTCACTTGCGAGGACGAGACACGAGTGCATACACGAGACGAATTCTCAAACGAGAAGATGTTGATTATGATGATAATAATACTGATGTTTCTTCAAACGATCATACTTCTTCTCTCATCCTTCTTCTACTTATTTTTTTCTTTTACTCTCATTTCTCTTGGAAGGACACACTTTCACAGTCAGGACGAAAACAAGACTAATTATCTTACGCTAACCCTTGAAAAGACAATGCTTATTCTAATTTGAAGTGAGAGTGAGAGAGAGAGAGAGAGAGAGAGAGAGAGAGAGAGAGAGAAAGAGGAAAAAAAGAAGAATAGATTAACTCGCCCATAATATTTGTTTCCCTCTTTCGTTTTGCTTTTTAACAGCTGATTGTCGCACAACTTTTCTTTTTAACTGCCTCAAATATTTCTTGCAGTCCAACTTTTTTTGCCATTTCGTTGCTAGATCTGTTAAGAATTGAAATTACTTTTTTCATTGCTGTTTATTGGATGTAATATTTTTTATAGTAAAATAATAATATATTATTTATAATATATTTAATAATATGATATAATAAATTATCAATGCAATTAGAAAAAAATTTTAATTCTTTTATAAATATTGGCAAATTATTATACGTAATTTAAACAAGACAAATATTCATATCTAATAACAATATTTATTTTATGAAATATTAACTTAAGATAAATAATAATTTTCTATAATATTGGAACGTAAAAAGTTGCTAGATCTGTTAAGGATTGAAATTAATTTTTTGTTGCTGTTTATTGGGTATATAATATTTTTATGATAAAATAATAAATAAATTACCGATGCAATTCTAATTCTTTTATAAATATTGGTAAATCATTATACGTAATTTCATATCTATTTTACATTGTAGTTAGATAAATAATAATTTTTTATACTATTGGAATATAAAATAAAAAATTATTTATACCTGATAGCCAAATTCCAAAGAACATTTTGAACTATATTAGTTCGTGGCTTACCACCTGCCAATATTAATTCGCATATTGATTTTTCTTCACAAATATTTCCTCGTTGTTGTTCATCGAGCGTTCTCGCTTGCTTATGTTCGATCGGCAGGTCAACGACCCTAAGCTTTGAAAGGACGATATTCGGCTCACTATAAGAATAATACGGCCTTCCTTTAAAATCTTTCAAATATTATGAAATCATCAGTTTTCTATACTTTTACTCACGTTGTATTTTGAATTTTGATGACGTTAGGTGCAAGTGCAGCTAATAACAAACCGAAAGGTAAAAAAGCACCGATCAAATGAATTATTTTTTTCCATGGAGAAATTCTAAAAATATATTTTTAAGTATTGATAATAATCGATGATTTTTATATTATTTTATTTATTTATTTCTCACCTGTGTCCTTTGGGATAAAGTACGGTCGGTATTGGTTCACCTAAAATATCCATTTCGTGATAGCCTAAAGGCTGATGATAATAATAATGTGCTGGTTTGTGAAGCGTGGTATATTCCTGTTGTTGTGTTAAATAAACCATCATATTATTATTATTATTATTATTATTATTACTGCTTGGTTTTTGAACGTTATCATAAGTTTGTTCTTGTTCTTGTTCTTGTTGTTCGAAATTGTAATAATTATTTTGATAATTTGGTACAAAACGATAATCAGGAACGAAATAAAATGAATTCTGATCATTCAAATTCGTATTAGCAAATGATAAATGTTCATCGAACTTGTTTGGAAATTTCATTGGTTTTTCGAATAACATCGATGTGTGTTCCTCAACGTATACCGGTTTCTCAAGATTCTGTAAAAAGGTATGTTCGTTTATCACTTTCTGTTCACCGAAATTCTCCAAATGCGACCTTGAACTTTGCGTCACGGTTACTTCTAAAGGTTCAATCGTTTCGTGATTTGGTAAAAATTGTTGATATTTTCTTAAATTTAAATCAGGTTTATCGTCATCGAACTTCACACGATGATCATTTTCACGTTCCTTAACTTCGTACGAAATTCTTTGTTTAACATTTTGTAAATTATCTAGTTGAGTACCAACGTTGAGATTATTTTCAAATCTGACATGATGAACATTGTTGAAAGGATTTGTTTTGATCGTAGGTTCTTCAATGATTTCTCCAAGATGTACGCTAGGTTTGAACACGTCGTCTGTATTATTTCGATCATCACCATTTATAATACGAATAGTTGATACATTTTCGTTAGTTTCCGTAGCAATAAAAAAAGTTGTTTCCGTGGTCAAATCTTCAATAGTTTCATCGAATAATTTCGAATTAGTTTGTTCTTCAATTATTTCGGTAGTATTTTCGGTCAAAACATTAGTTACGATTGAAATAAAAGAAATAAGAATGATGATACATTTAATAGAAAACATCATATCGTTAAAATTGATGTGAAAAAATGATCGCAAAGTTACTGTTTACTTGACAGTAGACGACTAAACTCGTGTCTCGAATGTTTCTCGCCTTTAACGCAGTCTCGTCGTAAAGTTTGAAGCGTGTTTTCTAAAAAAACAAAAAAAAAAAAAAGAAATAAAAATATCTCTCGACAGTTAATCATTCTTTTTTACTCCAATTGTCGACGACAAAGAATATGAGTACGAAACGATGGTGTTTAGTTCAGGTAGCAGGTGTTACTAACGTTGAAAAAACATCTTGCATCGTTGCTGCACAGTGCATAATAGTGTGTCAAATGTTATTATATCTGAAAGAAAAATAATCATCTCAATCGAATTTCTATCACTTTCTCAAAGTTGCAAATAAAATAAAGAAAAAAAGAAAAAGATCTAAGGAAGAATAGATTCATCGTTAAAGATCATTAAACAGATTTCTTTTCTATTTGTTTAATAATCGTTTTGCACGATCATTCCCCCGATTGTACGATAAGAAATAAACGCTTATGGTCTTCTTCAAGTTTTTTTTTTTAAGATAAAATCGTTGTTAGTGGATACAATCGGGTGGAGATGTATCTCTACTATGTTCGATTGACCTCGGTAGGAAATAAGGTCAGACTCTCGCCGCTCGTTGTCGATAAAACGCAACTTAGAAAGTCTTTCGATCTCTTCCGTTCTTTCTCATCTCTTCCTTGAAATAAGTTTTCCCTTTATATATATATGTGTGAGTGTGTGAGCATTCGAAACAAAAGATAATAAGAATAACATAATAAAAAAACACATTTTAGCGTTCTGAACAATCCCAAGTTTACGTATACGTTTGATTATTAAATATCGTTTATTTTATTTATATAATTCATTGAAAAAATTCTCACATAATCTCATGAAACACATGAATATAATCGATAATAATTATTGATCCTTATATCACGTTATTATTTTAAATATCATCACATCTTTCAATATTATTGAAAATTCTAACCAGTTGGTAAGAACGACAATTAGACCATTTCGAATCCGGTTAAACGTGATTTTTTATTTTTTTATTTTTTCGTAGGACGATCAAGGCTCAACATTATAAGTGTATACATATTATATGAGTATGAATATAAAAATACATAAACAAATGTATGTAACTCGTTGATGCGTGGATCGTAGCAAGACGGTAAAACCATACAATTATCGTGAAGAGTACTTTCCTTGGAAACTCGTTGTCGATGCGTGAAGTTCTAAAAGAGGAGAAGCAGGTTAGCTGGTTGGATCATCATAATGTATACCTCTCTAACTATCTTCTTTCACCATATACAAATACACCTACATAAAACTATTTAATATACGTGTACACTTAATTTTAATAAAGTCTGATGCGGTAGCTTCATATGAACATAGTCGACAACGAAAGTACCATTAAATTGCTGTACCATCAAGAAGGACGTTCGTTTATAATAAATTTTTTTTTTGCATTTAATTTCCTTTTTTCGTTTCCTTCCTTGGCGCTATCGTCGTTGTCGTTGTTGTCGTTGTTTTAGCGGCTTCGATCAACCCAATTCCGGTTTCGAGTAGGCCATCCAACCACACGACGTTCGATCGGAATCGGAAGCAAGAAAAATTGGATTATATATATAGAATCATCGAACTTTAAGGGTTTTATTTGAAAAACTAATCTGTTAAATATTTTCATCAATTATTATTGGTGCATCGGATATCAATGAAGATTAAAAATTCTTCATGAAAATCCAGGTAATCCGTTCTATCGTAAAACGGTTGTAAAGAAAAATATAAAGAAAAAAAAAACACACTAATAATAATAATAAGAAGAAATAGTTTCATTTCTCGTTTCACTCGATGCCGATGATAGAAAGACAGTTAAAGTTAGAGTCGTTCGTTGTAGGTATGTTGTGTATAACTAAGAAAGATACAAGTTAAAAAAAAAAAATAAATAAAACATAGTTAACTTGAGGTTTCTGGGCCGAGAAGAAAGCGCAAAAATCGTCAAACGGACGATTTTTCTTTAGAATCTTTCGAACGTTAGCCTAGCTTCTTTTCCCCAATGGGACTTAAGACATAAATGTGAACGATGATCCGACGATAGTGCGTAGTACATCGAAGGAGGTCAAATTGGTAATTTACCGACCATGAAAATCACCATCAACCTTCTTTGTCTATCTCCAGTTATCCTGTCGTGTGTCCTAAATCTTAGGATTATCTTTTCAATTATGTTACTCTCGTTACAAACTTATGATTCCGAAACTTCTGACTATCCACCTTTTTGTTACACTGATTTTGGAATAATAGACGATACCAGAAATAAAAAAAATAATACTAGGAAATAAAAGAAGAAATTTCAATCTCAAGTAGACCCAGTTTTCTATGTGTATAAATGAGCGAAAGTTTAATTATTTTGTTTAGGGTGAAAAGATAAAAAGAAATTTTTTTTGGGACTATTTTAATTTGAACAATTATTATTTGTGAAAGGAAGTAACGAAAGAGGAAAAGGAGTAGTAGGAGTAGGAGTAGGAGGAGGAGGTTTGTCGCGAAGGTGCGTGATTGTTACGGGTGACCGGTGTAATTAGTGCATGACGAATGTCTTTCTTCTTCTTTTTCTTCCTCTTTCACCGCGTGTTATGGATACATTTTTTTTTTTTTGAAATTCAACCGATAAATAGAACCTAGATAGGTTCGATATTTTTATGTAAATTTATTATAAATATTTTTTACGATGAGAAGGAAGGACAGTTGTACGGTCAATTGGATTTACTCGGTTCATTGGGTTCTCGTTCTTATATCCTATTGTCGACGAATGATATTAGTTGAACGATGTGGAAGAAGACAAGATGAAAGGAGAAATGTTTAGTTGTAACATATGAAAAAGAAAGAGATAGGAGAGATAGAAGATAGGAGACGCGAATCCGTTTCCTCAGTGACCAGGTTAGACAAGGACAAATAAATCTAAGAATGGCAGGTCGAGAAAGAGATGTAAAATGGACCAAGTACATCCGAAGTGGGGACCTGGATTAAAAGCAAAGGAGGCCAACCTCTCAGTAACAGAACCATCACGGACCTTGAAGAGGCGAGGTCGTTCTTTGTTACTCTTCTTTCTATCCTCCTGTTGCTGTTACTGTTGCTGTTCCTCCTCCTCCTTCTTCTTCTGCWGACTCTGTTACTTATTTACGTACTTACTATACTCAACTAGTGTGTACAGTACCGTGGCTGCCGACTATAACGGTTTATTCTAACTTTAACACTCGACAGAAAGGATTCGTTTTATTCATGTAATTAAATTCGTCCTATTATCATCTTCGTTGGAACGCATCGTTTACATTGGACGACACCACCCACTCTCCTCATCGACACGGTCAGTGACAAACAGTGTTACCAAGGATTTAATCAAATTACTGTTATCAGTTGAACTAATTATAAATTTGTTACAATTATATATAATTTTCTCTCTTTTTTTCACAGATGAAGATCACGAACGGAACGATCTGTTTACTACTTTTTATTTTCATCCTAAATGGTTCTTATTGCGATACAAGATATTTTGTTAAGTTGAGAACCAACGCATCTGAACTGTTCAAAACGAAAAATGAAAATTTACGAATACCACAGGAGCCCATTGCAATAACTCAAAGCCCGTTATTCGATGAGACAAAAAACGATCAACGAAACAACGATGAAAGAATGATTCGTGACGCTTTGACCTCGGAATATAACAGAAGAAATTCTTTCGAAACGTCAACATTCAATCCTGATGTACTCAACAAGTTTCTCGAGGATTATGCTAATAAAATAAAAGGTTCTACGGAAAAAGACTTCAAACTTCCATCGAAATTGTCCAAACCAATTGTGGACCCATTAATTCTTGAAGTTGACGAGTCGACTACCGATTCTTCGACTACTATCCTTGACGATGAAAAATCCACATTGGATCCTATCAATTCTACTTTAAACGAGGACAAAGTAAGTACTTCTTTTAATTTTTGTTTGTTTAAGAAACAAATTTACAAAGAATATATTGACCTGAATATTTTTTGTTATAATTATCATTTTTAGCTCAGTGACGTTTTGAATGATACATTAAAAAGAAATAAGTATTACGGTATGGCCTCCCACGATGATAGAAATGGTTGGGTTACCCTCGATGCAATTCCATGGTCTAAAAGTAAAATTTCAAAGTGGCAAGCAAATCCGAGTACTCAACGTCCCTGGCCAGAGATAAAACCATGGGAAAAACCTAGCATGACCAAACCATGGACTTCCGATTATTCTTCCAGACCAACTTACGAAAATAACAAACCTTGGTAATTACACATTTTGTCTTCAATTCATCATTTTCTGTATAAATTATATTTATTTATGATAATTGAAAATTTAGGCAGGACAAACCGAAACCTTATTGGCAAGAGAATAACAATGATAAACCATGGCAAAAACCATCATCATCATCTCGTCCATCTTATTATCCAGACAAATATGATCAAGTTTCGAGTCAAACACAAAAGTGGCCACCTGAGAAGCCATCTTGGGACAAATATACTTCTAATCTTCATAGACCAACCGATATCATAACAGACGACAGACCTACCAACTTTCCCAATACATGGAACAACAAACCTCAATCGTCCAACAGACCCTATCCATTTTTAGACAGATATTCTGAAAACAATCATGCTGATGATGGTAATAACGATTGGCACGATTTTCCACCAAGAACAGAATCTTTGGACAGACCAAGACCAAACGATAGACCAAATTTTTCTCATTATCAATACGGTAACAATCATCCACCTTCTCATCCAGCTAATGGAGATGGACAATGGGTTCTCTTATCAACGAACAGAGGATATTCCAAATCTCGTCAAAGATCTATCAAAATAGACACGTTGAATCCCGAACTGATCAAACTATTGAACGGAACTAAAACGAAATCAATCAAGAAAGAGGAAGACAACGATGCAGTTGTTCCCGTTATGACATCAAAAAGACAGGTTAGGCTAGAAGTTTAAAGAGATATTTCGTATAAAATTTATATTGAATTATTGAATTAAATGAATCAATATCTATGAGAAAGTGATCAAATTAAATGAATATTTCTAACCGGTTATTATGAATCTCTCTTTTATTGCTAATGATTAATGATGATTTGTTATTATATCGACTGGATGCAAATGTACTACGAGTTTTATAGTTGAAATATTACGATACCTTATTTAGAAAGTAAACAGAGAGAAAGATTATTTATTCGATCGATTTATCCGACAGTTACTTTATGAAATATGGCTTACCTAGGTCAGGTTGACGGTGTTACCGTCAATCAACGGCACCAACACAACAACGTCGCACGGAGGTCTCTTGGAAGTCGAGAAGACTTTCAAAAGCGTGGATCAGAGTCGGAAGGAATACGAGAGAGACAGATTGACGACGTTACCGAGCATATTGAGAAAAAGACCGATCAGGAATACCTTGAAAGGCGGACAAGTCTCGAATTCAGCGGTTCTCGCGGCAGTTGGAGCAGGTTAGTCATCACGTGTGAATGCACATATTAATACAATTTATTATTTACTAGCCTAACTTATAATTTACAGTATGATTTATGACGACAGGAATGTTACCAGCAACCATGGCAATGATGATTCCAATGATGCTGGGTCGAAAGAAACGAGAATTGAAATTGGAGAATAAAATTTTACGCAATTTTCACGATCTTGAAATTAATCCGGATAATCTTGGGAAAAAGAAGTCCACGATGATGGGTACGAAGAAAAGATATTTCTGACTGTAGGTCAAATTCTTATAATACGTCATTCGAGAAATAAGGTTTACGGTGGTTCTTAAAAAATCGTAATGCGATCGTTAGAGTTAAATAACTCTAGGTACTACAATTAGGTAATAATATCTGATGGAATATACTGATATAGTTTCTAAAGAGAATCGTGAATCAGATTAGTAGGGGGGAGGGACTAATCGACGAACGGAAGTGTTGTTGTGTTGCACTCGCTTCATCATGAAAGTTCTGTTATGGCAAACGGTCCTGTAACGCTTATCACCACCGTGTCATTCAGTGACTATACATAGTTTTTCCCAAACTAGGTCACTATTACCGTGTTTACTGTATTTTATATGATATATATATATATACACCATATTCGAACGGAGTCTAGCGTAACACGTAAACGAGTTTGAATTAACAGTCGAAGAACATACACAGACAGTTTCATTGATATCAATGGATGAATTTGATGCGTTAGTAAGATTGTAGAGACAAAGTGCGTATGTATGTACTTAGAAACATAGTGCAACGGTTAGGATCGATCGCACTAAAGGCACACCTGTTGCATTCGAAATAGATTGGATGACGAGTATAACAGTATGGTATTATACTAAACAAGGGTTACTGTTACAAAAGACATTCAATATTAATATTTCATTTAGTGACGATTTATCGACTCACCAATAGCCCTTTAGAATTATTTTTCTTGAAGAAGTATCGACCTACAGAATCAGAGATTAAGTTATTAGGATGAATGAAAGATTAGTAAGTTCGATGATCGCTTAGGTTAACTCGCTATTTAATATTATATTATTTTCGATATATTTATTCATTGATTTTTAGAGGAAAATTGAATGAATTGGTGAAATATTTATATATATAGATATATATTATTTTTCAATATTTTATTTTTTATTTACACGGCACAAAATACTGCGTAGCAATATTTATTTAACTTATTTATTTATTTATTTATATAATTATACGTAATAAACAGTCTATAATATTTAAATTTTTATATAATATATTAACCTCGTGTCGAGAGGGAAGAAAAAAAAAACACACGTACATCAAAATAACATAAGTAAATTCGCAATAAAACAACATGTGTGCGTGTGTGTGTGTATTGTGAATATGGTGACAGTCTTGTAAGAAAAAAAAAAAAAAGAAATACCCACTACCTTTTCAAACATATCATACGATTTTTTCGGTAACTTAAATCTCTTGCTTAAAAAAAAAAAAAAAAAAAAAAAAACATTAAATTTCGACATATAAATGAATCCCTTAAAATTATCCTTTCGCAAATTAAATTTTTCAAACATCATCGCTCATTATTTTCACTTGTGATGATAAATGCGTTAATATTGATTTTTGCGAAATATTAGAAGTTAATCCTTCAGTCAATAGTGAAAATAATCGCGATGGTATAACAATCAGGAAATCATTTATGCGATCAATAATTCAAGTAATATCTCGCGTAGATAAGACCGAGTATGAAACAACGAGTATAAACTGGGGTGGTTTACTTCTACGCAGTCGTTAAATAAAATATACATGCTGAAGTAAGTACGTAAGTACACATCAGAGACGATACAATGCAATTTGCCAGCTCTTCAAATCACATATCATTCTCAACTTGTGGTCTCGACAGGTATCATTAAATCCCTTTCTATTCCTCGCCATTGATCCTCTTTTGAACATGTCCCAGATATCTTGCGAAACCCTCACTAGCATGTTTCAATATGGTCAAACCTAATCTAAATTTAATTTCGGCTACTTTCTTAACGAAACTAAAGATATTAAAACCTTCTTCGTTTGGTTTCGTCGTCGTTGAATTTTCGGACCATTCGATCGTAGTTTCTTCGATGTCTTTCGTATGTTCGGTTGTATCAGACGATTCGTTGCTCGAAGATATGGGAGTTACAAAAGAACTAGTGCTCGAATAATTTTCTTCTTCTATTTTATCGAGTTGTTTTTCAGTCGTTATTTTTTCAACGCTATCATGTATTACATTATTAGTATTGTTTTCGGTGTCATTAGGTAGCGTCGGGCTTCTAGAACCTATTTCTTTATGATGTTTTTGAGATTCCTCGTGAAGTTTTTTCTTATACGAATGAAAATCATCAGGATCGTTATGTTTGATTTTTTTCTCATCACTACCAGGTAAAGCCAAGTCAATAATATCTAAGATTTCATTGCTTAAATCCTCTTCCTTTTGTTCTTCTTCTAATTCGTGTTTAGACGGGATTATCTGAATTACAGATTCCCTTTTCGATCTGGAAAGACGATTAGAGATCGAACGTTTTATTTTTAAAGATCTAGGTCCATGTTCAACTGCTACTGCGGTAGGTGTAATCTCAATCTCTTCGTAACCATCTTCAGGTCGTAAAGTTTGGGTTTCCGATTGATAGCCATGTCCATTAATGGAATTGGGTGGAAAGTTGAGACCTTGAGCAATGTCACGTTCAAATTGCGTCAAGCCACTTTCCGTGGGTTCTTGGAAAACGTTGGGACCTTTCTTATTCGTCGTCGATAAGGTAGGATGTTTATCGTTGTTAAATGGTGGATACTCTTTCGGTATGTTACCGACAACGAATTGCCTATTTCCTGAATTATCTTGACTGATTACAAATTCATTATGTTTTTGTGGATCGTAATAAGTTGGCGTAGTTTGTATTTCAGAATATTTGTAATCGGTGTTACGATATTTAAGCATAGACGCTGTATGTTCAGTTGGTTTGTAAATAGGTGACGACGATGGCAAAGGATATCTTTGATCCGTTCTTCTTACCGATTGAGTATCATACGCACCGTCAAAATGTTGATAACGATAATAATTTTTATCCAAATCTTTGACCCCATTTGATGATGCAAGACCAAATTTATTCTCATGATTGGTCATACCTTGCAATACCTTTGATAAAACATCCTCTTCGTTTTGTCCATAATTACCACCATATTCGTCCAAATTATACTTGTAATTAGGTTCCACCTCGTAATTTCTTCGGGTGATTGTTCCACCGAAAGGATACAAGAAATAGGAAGCCAATCCCAAACCTAATCCTAACAATGACATTACTCCAAAACTGGGCATTACTTCTCTGCTTAGAAAACTGTAGATCTGTGAACTGATACCTTTTTGTGGTGGCTTCTTCTTAGTCTTTGTATTGGTATTAGTAATTTTGGATTCAGGTTCAATTTTGGATTCTTGAATAGCATTGTCCAAAGGATTTGGTTCAGCTGATATTTCGATTATTTCCTCAGCTGTTACAGGAACAATTGTGCTAGGTGTAGTTGTGGTTGATGTTGATGTTGATGTTAACGGTGTCGAGCTAGATGGCCTACGACGCCTAATCTTGTTCTTCTTCCTCTTATTCGAATTTCTTTGTCGTTTCGTTGTCATAGTTGATGGACTGGACGTTGTCATAGAATTTTCTGAGTTCTCCATTTCAGTACTGATCTTAGTCAGTTCAGGATTGAAATCAAATTTCAAATCAATACTAGTACCATTGAGATTAACAAAATTAATGTCAGACATATCATCATTTGGTTTCTTTTCCACTTTCTGAATCGTTAGAATGGGTGCGTTCATTTTGATAGGTTCTATCTCGATTTGAGTAGAATCATCAATTGGTTTTTTCAATTGCACCTTCAAGGCGTTATTTATGCTTGCTCCAAGAGGTTTAGATTTGACTGGTAATTCTACTAAATCAACATCCGAAAAATTGAGGTTAGAAGTTGTAGAAATGTAAACGTTCGGAGCTGTAGTCGTAGTTGTAGTTTTTTGAGTATCCATGAGAACAGAAGCCTTGATCTTAGTAACGAACATTGGTTTTTCCGTGATATTGTTCTTTGGTTTTGGTGTTGTAATCATTGGAACTGCTTTGAACGTAACTTTTTCAACCTTAGCTGTAGTAGAATTGTCATTCTTTGATATATCAGGTTTCACGGTTGTTCTTCTCGTATGAGATGGTTTAGGCTTTCCTTGTTGAGGTCTTTTAGTTGGCTGACTCGTACCAGATTTATTAACAACGGTTGATCTAGGTGTCGTGCTTTTAGCTTTTAAAGTTGACCTTATGATTTGAATTTTTTTTGTGGTAGCTGTAGAAGACAAGGATGCTGATGTTACTTTATTTTCCGTATTAGAGGCTGCTAAAGTTGTACGTGATATCTTGGAGGTAGTATTTTCAATGGTTTCTTCTAACTTAGCCAAGGATTGTGTGGTTTCGTCCTGTTTCGAGGAGGAACTATTACTAAGAGTTGTTTTCTTTAATGTACTGTTATTCGTAGCTTTCTTCGTCGTACTAGGGAATATAACTTTCTCTATCGAGCCAGTCGATGGTAATTGTGATGTTGTCTTTTGCTCGTTCTTGGTATTCTTAACCTCTATTCTTCCATGAGTCACGATCGGTTTCAATGTATATCTTACATCGTTCTCAGGTTGTTTAGTTGTACTAGGTTGATCAGCATTATCCGTGAGACCCTTCATTGTCGTCGATGGTGGATTTAATAGAATCCACGTCGAGATACCGCCAGTTGTCGTTGGATGATTTTTATGAGCTATCATCAATCTGGTAGAACCCATTTCCTTTTCGAGTTCTTCTTCTGTCATGACCATAGCTTGACCAGGATGACTATTCTCAAAATAACCAAATTTCGAGTTGATCGGTCTACCAAAATTAATTCCCATTGATTCCAAATTACTTATTTCGGTATTTATTTCCTTTACGAATAATGCTTCATTCTTCTCGTTCAATTTTGAATCTTTCATATCTAATTTCGTATCTTTAATTCCTTCGTTTGGATTTGTTACGTTTAATAACTGCGTAGCGACCGTTCTTAATGATTGGTTGATGTGTTGCAGATCTTTCAGCTGGCGTTGAGTTTCATTGAGTTGAACACTGAAATGAAAATCTCCTGTGAGATCGTTTCATTTTATTTAGGTTATGGATATTTTTTTTCAATGAAATTATCTTAAATTTTCTAGGTCAATATGATTCTATGTTTATTGTATGTAGATAATTAAATATTATCTTTTAGTATCATCAGTATCACGTAATTTTTGTTTCTTTTTTACTATAGACAATTTGTTTAATGTTTTTCTTACCTTAGACGGAAAATAATACTTAAAATTTCCTGTATAATTTATTATCCTTACCGCATTATTTTAAGGAAAATTGGGGACATGGGATAATGTCGTTTTGTGTAAAGTTTAAAATTATAATATCTCTAAAGGTAATTTTTTTTTGTTTCTTTTTAATTTAACGTTTAATTTGAATCAAACACTCACATACAATGTGGTTTCAAACTGAAATAAAATCACAAGATACTTTTTTATTTGGAATATTTTATTCAAATTACAAATTCATTCTCATTGCTGTATGATGACGATCAGTCTGTTACCTGTTTCGATATTCGAGAATGTTAAAAAAAAAAGAAAAAGAAAGAAAAGATTATTATTTTTGAGAAAGGTTGAAATTATCAGAAAAAGATAAATAATCGTAAAAAAGTATCGGAACGCTAAATTATATCTATCACGTTCAATTAACATTAAACTTATGAAATAATAGAAATTTCATTATTTTCATAATACAATCTATACTTTAAATTAGTATATATTATAACTTAATGATTAAATAAATATATCTACAAGATAATTAATATCAATTTAATCTGATAATAGATAAAAAAACAAATCACGTTTCTTCCTCTTTTTACTTTTCCATTCGTTCAATCGTTTATATTTTTGCAGGGAATGTCTGACAACTTCATCGAGATTAGGTGTGAATTTGATCGTGACAGGATTGGATGATCTACCAAAATCAAAAGCACTTGGAATAGTCCAGGGAAATATAAAAGCAGCTATTCCTAAGATACCAGCAGCGAGAGCAGCGAAAGGAGCTGCTGCTAAACTGAACAAACTATAGTTCAAAGGAGTGAAGAAAGTAAGGTACGTGAAAGTTGAGGTTATCGATTCCAATACACCACTGGGAGACAAATCAAAGTCGTCATCGTCATCGTCATCATCATCGTCATTGTTAACAGTAGATCCTAAATTGGTACCACTAGAAGGACGATTATTGATCAAGTGAGAAACTGTGTTTGGTAAATTAGGACGATTTGATAGCTCAGAATTTTGCAAAGTACCAAGACCATTAGCGTTACTATTTCCTTGTCCATTACCGGATACATCGGTAAACGTAGAAGAAGCAGATTGTCCTTGATTTATCGTAGACGCAACATCGTTATTAACAGGACCAGAAGTATCATCTAAATTTTCAACCGGTGTTTCAGATAACGTTGAACCATCAACGTCGTTAGGTTGATCGTTCAAGTTCGTCACGCTTACTTGAGTATTCTGGACAACCTGAAGGATTGGTAGGTCGGAAGAAATGTAATTAGGCTCGGAGGAAATTTCCGATTGAAATATCTCGTCGTTCTGTGGTATATAATCATGATGGTACGAAGGAGTATTGTAAATTGCGGTTGGTGTAGTCTCGTAATTGTTAATCGAAAAGGAAGGATAAGTATCCTCTATAGGACCTACATATTTATTATTTTCATTTGGTGATAAATCCGCGTTATTTGGGTCATCGATTGTAGTTTCTGCGGGTTTAATCACGTTAGTATTTAAAATGTGTGAATTAATGATGATATTCAAATCCGTACATCCTTCTTTACTTTCAATTGTATTATTTACATTGGTAAACGAGTTTATCATGATGGTAGGACAATTTTCATCGAAGTTAACGTTTTCTTTAACCTTATCCTCCTCTGATAAGAACATTACCTGCATGTTGGGTTGTGAATCTGAGGTAATGGAAGAAGCTTGAATAGAAGTAACAGGCATTGAAATATTTTTCTGAAGATCATTAATCTCGGTTAATGTACTGTTAGATTTTTTCGAACCATTGTTCAGAATATGAACGACCGTGTTTTGCGTTATTTGCGTTATAGGCTTATATCCGGTCTTCTTTGGTGGCAAAGATGACGCTTGAATCAAATCATTATTTGTCGTGGATGTATCCCAATTTGGTGAAACGTGTAACAAATTATCGAAATAATTATTACCATTGTTATGATTTAACGTGTTATCTACGGATGGTTTCAAAGGAAGATTAGGTTCGAGATTCTCATAAATTGGTTTGAAAGTTACACTGATAGGACCATCGAATTCATCGCTCTCTAACATTTGACTTTGATTCGAAGAAAACGCTGGAACTTTCATCCATTGAACAATTTCTTGAATACCAGGTTGCATGGCAGGTACTCGATGATGAACATTCGAATTATTATTATTATTAGGATTAATTAATTGATCCGTATTTTGCAAATTTTGAATTTGTCCAGGAAATGACGTATATCTGTGATAATTATAAAAATCCTCTGCATCTTTTGGTATATCGTTAGGCCAATTTTTGAGTAAAGAATTAGCCTTAGATATTTGATTATTTAATTGTGAAACACGCGTTATATTTCTTCTATCAATAATATTATTATCACGTCTTACGAAATTGATCGTAGGTTTGCGAGAATTCGTGGTAATTTTAGATTGGGGTGTAATTTTCCTAACACTAGTCGACAATTTCGAATTCTTTGTTGATTGGTTAAGGTCGTTGACCGTATGTTTAGAAAAACCGTAATTCTCACGATCCCTCAACATGGTATTCGTTACATTCCTAATAGCGACGACTTGTGGAAACCGGTTGTAAGAAAGCACAGGAGTACTACCATAATGTCCGACCTTGACAGAGTTTCTATAAGTCGATGCTGGTATGTTTTTGCGATCCAGTATATCTACTCGTTCTTCTGAGTTTAAATTCTGGTTCAAGGCCAGTTCATTCGCTCCCAACCTTCTCTTTCCTGAATTATTAATAACTTCGCGTTGAGAATTATCATTGAGTTTTGAATCATGTTTATCATCAAGTTTAGTTAATACATCATTTTCATGATTAATTAATTTGTAAATTTTAGAGAGATTTAAACGACGTGACGCATAAATTGATCTATCATTTTTACTATGATTTGATAATTTAACGGGACGATAAGGATATCTATCTGAAATATTTATCGGTCGAAAATAATCTTCTTCGTTTAATAACTTGAACCGGTCAAATGAGCCCCTAACGGAATCTACCGATCCTGAACTTACCTTTCTAATAATATTACTACTACTAGTTTTACTACTATTACTACTAGTACTACTAATACTACTACCACTACTATTTCTACTTTTGATCGGCGAACTATCATTAATATAACGATAATAGTTAATGTAAGACTTTCTACGACTTCCGGAGTTCTCCGTATACCTGCTGTCACCTCGGTGAACATTTTCGGTAGTCATTTCCATGCTAGGTTTCATTGGTTTCTTCCATTCTTTGTTGTTGTTGTTGCTGTATGTCTCGTTAGTTGCTTCCTGTTGTAAAATCGTTTCCGTGTCTGTAAAATGTAAAATACGACTAAACGTTATCAAACGTGTTTCTCAAAGCCAATTTAATGCTAGTCTTTAGTTAGTTTAGATTGCGTTACGTACATTTATAAAAAAATAATTGTGCACGTTAGTACATGTTACATAGCATCGATTTGGTAAAGATTTGATGTAACCACCATTGATATGCATCGATAAAATTTTCGAAATCATGAAAAATGTGGAGACTCGATTTAAAGTTAGGAAATTTTCTGACGAAATTGTTTTGTTGTTATTGCGTAGAACACACGTATCGTATAATCGTTCATTTAAAAAAAAAGAAAAGAAAAAAATAGATAGTACATAAAAGAAAAGAAAATATACAATATACACAACTTTCGTTCGAAGTAGTTCTTTTTAACGAGGGAACAATCGAAAGTGACAGAAACCCTCATGTCTTAATTAGCGAAGAAATCTTCTCTTGGTTCTTTCAACGTCAGCGTTAACTTACTTCATTGAATATGGATGCTTTTAAGATAATATGAAACTCGATTCTTGCATTAATTGCATCCAATTTCTTTTTTCTTTTTTACGATATGTTACATAATATTGTAGTTTGCGTTATCACATTATTATATCATTAATCGTAATTTCTTTTTTCATCAAATTTAACTCGTACAAAAATTATTTTCATTGAAGGCGTAAAGAAAAATTTTTTTTGAGATCTTTATTAAAGAAAATTTTATTTTCTCATTTATAAAAAAGAAAAAAGTATAAATTTGACTTAAAAAAAAAAAATTGTATTTCAACTCATTTACGTATAAAAATATTTGTATCTAAAAAATTTATTCAACACGACACGATCATTATAATATTTAACTCAACCATAAAAGAAAAACTCATTTCTTTTTTATTTAAAAAGAAAGCTTATTTCTTATACTAGTTTCTCTATTTTTCTATTTATTTTTGTATAAAAAATTTATTTTTAGAATACAATTAAAAAACAATTCACGTAATATTTGGTTGAAAACTTACCGATTATTTGAGGCCTGGCATTGGCGAATCCTGCTAACAAGAGAGCCAACACGATCCTGAATAGTTCCATTCTAAAGTTCGTGCTCTGAAAAACGAAAAAATACAGAAACACCATAAGATATATGATAGAGTTCTCTTTCTTGCAATCGCTTAGGTAAGAACAGTCAGAAGTGAATTTTGCTAGTCTCGTAGGTTGTCAAGAGGAAACGACGTGATCGTTTTAGTCACGATACGAATCCTTTATAGCCAATTTAACGAGTAAGGTCTCGATCGAGACAGTCTTTCGTATTCGATTCTCGAGTATCGATCGTTTGTCTCGAATACGTTACTTGCATGTCAATTTTATTAACTTAACATCACGAAAATGGTGTTCATCGTTGATTTCATGGCTCATGGCTTTTGTTATGTGTTTTTTGTTTTTTTTTTTTAATATTACGTAAAAGGGTAATTGTTTTCTCGAGTTAATTTGACAATTATTTATTTAATAGAAGTAAATACATTATAATTGGAGTATTTTTATTAGGATGCAAACTAAATGATTAGGATTTTTAGAATGTTTTGTTTTTTAATTCATTGGAAACATTCACGAGTAAGATAAACGATTTTTTATCTCATTAATTATTTAATGTATTAAATATTTTATTTATTTATCGTGGTCTGCATTCTTAAATATTATTTTTTATTGAAGTTGTAGAAAAATGTGATTGGAGTTTCTAAAATGTTTGAAATTTGTATTGACTATTATCAAGAGTTAGGAGTAAATGATCAATAAATGATAGAAAGCTGTAATTTTTGAAATTCCATTGATGAAATAACCGTCGATCACAGAGAATCCGGGAATGTCTTTCTTTACCGTTGCATTTTTCGTTCATATTTGTGTCTACTAACGGTATACCAAGTCCATCGTTCTTCTTGGACCTCTCTCACTTTGCATGAGTCGCGTGCATCGAATGTTTCTTACGTTTTCTCTTAGATCGTGAAAGAACATTTAAAAAGAAACACAAAAAGAAAAGAATTAGAAAGAATAATTATTTATTATTCACGATAGAAGAAAGTATTCGTTTTTCCTATTTATTTTTTTTTTGTATTATTTTTTATATCTTTCGATTGGTTATAGTTCGACGTACCGTTAAGTGAATCGTCGTCGCCGTCGTCGTAACGTGACGAATAAAAATATCTGTCCGATTTTAATATAAATCGATTTCTTTCGTTCTACTTGAAATATTCGTGTGTTAAAAGTTCTTTGACCAAAAACTTGAACAGATAATAATATAACAAATCGTTCCTCTTGATTGAACCCAATTGCTTTCTATTTCTTTGATCTTACAGAATAAGAAAAATATTTGTGTTTACGGAAGCGTATATATTTATGGGTGATAATGAAAAATTTCACTCTGAAGGAAAATGATCGTTCGTTTTGTACATTTTACATTTCACTCGATCACATTTCTTTTTTTTTTTCGAAAACTTTCTATAAATCTCTCTCTCTATCAAGGATATTATTATATCGAGGAGATAATAAAATAATAAAATGAAAAAGCAATTGAAATATGCTAATATAGAAATCGATAACGTTTTAAATGTCTTACCTGAAATTTTATTATAAAAAAAAAAAAAGAATTCTTTTCAAAGTATCGCACCAACGGACATCACACCGATATCACAAATATCGTTCACGCGCGTGACACACTGTTTTTATTAATAAATAAACTTTAACGAACCGAAACGAAAGAATATAAAGATATTTCCGCGTGAATTACCATACAAGATTTATCGTTTTCAAATAAGAAAATCAAAAGAATAGAAATAAAATAAAATAAAATGAAATAAAATGATCGGAAAGAAAATAAAAGAAATGAAATATTGAAAGATCAAGAGAAAATAAGATGAATTATTTTTTCTGATCAAATAATAAATAAAAAAAAAAAGGAATAAAACAGTACACGATTAGAAATCGAAACTTAATTCTAACGATTTGAACTTGTCTCTTTGAGATCTACGTAGATCTGTCGACAATGGTGCACGGCTGACTGACTCGTGGTGGACGTCGGGAAGACGAGTAAAGTCGATTCGGTGTGTTAAGAAGGAGAAAGAAATAAAGAAAATGAATAAAGATAGAAAGAGAGAGAGAGAAGGTTTTAACAGGCGCCTCCAAGGCACCGCGAGTGTTTCAAAGCTGATGCGTACAGGGTCCCCCCGTTTAGTTTGTACGAGACTATACCCAGACCCGTTACTTCGTTCCTACGAGATGTCGACGGGTTGAATAACCTTCAGCCAACTCACGACAGGTAGTCCTGCCTTAGATATACCTACACCGTATGCAAAATCTCCCCCATATGTTTATTCAAAAGATTCCTAAATGTAGATGACGATCATCTTTTAAATGGACTTACGAGAAACCAACGTCCTTCATTTCTTCATTACATCAATGGGGTAATGTTGAGTTGGAAATATAGGGTACTTGTAGTTCTACTATTATTTATCAATGACTTCTTTGTAATCAGGAAAATATTTTGTTAAAGGGATTCGCGATGATCTTGAAAGCTTTCATTAATATAAGTTTACAATTGGAATATTTTCTTTTTTGATATCAAATAATTTTTGTCACACACACAAATATTTTAAATGATAAATGTATTTTTAGGATTATTATTTGTTACGTTATAATTTGAACAATTATCGATATAGTATTAATGTAATATATACATTTAAAAAATATAATTGTATATATAATGTATTTTGAAAAGTTACATAACGGTTGTAAAAAATTTCATCCGCGTAGCTCATATTTGTTTTCAAACGAATAACAGATAAAAATGAAATGAATTTTTGTGTCCATTATTAATTTATACAATTAATAATAAATATTCTTGTGGTGTTGTTGATGATACTACCAAGAGAATTACGCGGAACTATCGCGAGTAGAATTCCAAGTGTTAAATAGAATGAACATCAATTCAATAGCCGCCCACACCTCGAAACAACTTGCTTTTTTTCCCGTTGGCTCGCTTTCGATGAACGAGCGGTGAACCGGCTCGAAGATTCTACACCCATCGTTTCAACGCCATCAACTAACTACTACTACTACTACTACTACTACTATTACCAACTCCGGATGCTTACTTCGTTCCAGAAGGACGAGAATGGTTAGAACATTTGTTCTAAAAGTACAAATGACGATCCACTTGTACCAGTGATCTACTTGTCTCRTTCACCACCACCACACCCAACAATTACAAACGATCTATAACATTATTTTTTTCTTTTCCAAGATTGCAAATTAACTTCAACATAATTTCCCATGATTAGTTCATTTCAATTATTGCAAGATGACATAAGCAAAAATTTGGAATTTCAATTTATCAGACTGATATTTATAAAATAAAAAAGGAATAAGGATGAAGAATTAATTGAGCATAAATCCGTTCTTGAAAATGATGTTATTTGAGTTTCCGTCAAAATAAGAATATACTTAAACAAGGACCAAAAAACTTAAAGGGTAGGTAAGACTAACGTTAGTATTATAAATACATTGTCGGTCCCGGAAGATATATAATAACCGAACGTACCGGACGTCCCAGAATCGTCCACCGTCGAGTTTCTATGTGGGACATAGCGGCACTTCTCATAAGACACTTTATAGATACTTTTGCAGTTGTTTTTTCGAAGAATTGTTAATTCATAAATAACATCTTTCTTTTCCTGTTTTCCTGTTCAACAATACAATTTATAAATGATTTATTATTAATTTTTAATCGAGATAAAATTTGACACGTTTATATAAATTATTTTTTTTTTTTTTATTATTTCTTATGTTTCCTGTGCCTATTTCTGAGCTCATCATTTCGAGAGTCTTAAATATTTTGATATAAATCATATAACAATAATATACTGGAGTAATCAAGAAATACTCTAACAACCATATTGAAATTCATGTTGATGCTTCAGACAGTTCCTAATTTATCTATCTAATCCGCTACACCTTCCTAGTTATTATTCGCTATGCTGTAAACAGGTGTCTTGCGATTAACGGTAGATTTACATTATAGAAAAGACAAGCTGAAGTTTGATCAATAATGTGTGACCATTTTTATTGGCAAAGGATTCGTATTAGTTACGTCCTACGGAAATTTGTATCTTCTTGGGATTTCTTGTTTACTTTTTAACTAGATCGAGATGAAATTATGATCTTTGTAACTAGAGGGTTTGTTGAATAATTTCGATTTCGTTCTATTTGATTTTCAAAGCTAACGAAGAGAAAACCGGCTAATATTCTAAACTGACAGCTAATGTTTTCAACTGACAGCTAATTATAAAGACTTTGTTTAATGTTAGATGTACAGTGACTCGCAAAAATCATTATTTGATCTTTCTCTTTCACTATATTTAACTTTTAATTGTAATATTGATGATACTAACGTTGTTTATTTAGATACAAAATATTAGAAATTTCGATAGTAAAATTTAAACTAAAATATTAAATATAATTTTAATTTGAAATAATTCTTTTTGTGTGTGATCTGACTTTATGGCTTGAAAACAGTACATATATAGTCGCAATTGTATATAAAATAAAAATAAAAATTTCAACATTAAATTATCAACCAATCCAATAGATTTCATTACAATTATCATTTTTATCAGTCACTATACATTGGTACACGTCTATTAATGTTTTTGATGGTAGTCTGTTGAACGAGTAAAGAAAATCGATTTCTCCCCTTTTCTCAAGACCATCATATTGTTTCTAACAGTTATTAAATATTTTTGTTGTTGTTAATAACGGTGCTAGTACTCTCATGAAACGTTCTCGTTACCTCGTCTTAATTATTTATGGTCGATCTAACAAACGCACTCTTCGCAAAGACGAATGGACGTCCATGAAATTATAATTTCTAACCTTTCGAACGTTCCCTATGAAAGTAATGAGTTCAATTTATGATTGTCTATACGCATACGTATCGATTACCGTTCTTATGCACGCGTTCTTGCACGTTTTTTTATTTAACTAGGTCTCAATACCAAATTTATCACACAAAAAAATAATAAAATGATTATTAATAATTAAAAAGAATAATAATACAAAAAGTAGAATCTTTGACGATCACGATGATAATGATGAAAAAAAAACATTGAATTACGAATTATGGTATAAAATAAATTGTTAATAAGTTTAGTATTATAAACATTGAATATATATAATTAAATGATATGATTAAATTTAAAAGAAGGAAAGATGAAGAAAGGTCATCGATCTTCAAGAGATCGAAAGTCTGACTTAGCTGCGTGCACCGAGCCGTGCATCGGCGGTGACAGTGAAGAAAACGCTTAGGATGACATTGACATTCGTGAAAGGCGGCAATGATCTTAGCTAACGTAACCAAGCTTATAGTGCTAACGAGCCGGCAAACAGCTCATTTTACGCGAGTCTTTCCTTTTCATTCTTATCCTATCAATGAAAATGGAAGTAAGTATATATACATATACATGTATATATATGTATATTCCTTTTAGAGTACAGTGTAGTACAGTTTTGATGTGTTATTTACACTTTCTACTTTATCTCCTTTACTCACGAATTATAACTTTTTCTTAGGTTGCATTTCTATTTGGTTGATCGATAATCAATGTTGAATTTTGTATTTGAAATATTGTTCGAGTATACAAATACTCGAAATTATTTTTATTTAAATTAATTGATGAACATTTCAAATCTTTAGCATTCGAAATTCAATAGTATTATAAGTCAAATGTTTATGTAATTTATTCTTACAAATTCATGAAAGTTATTCTTTTTTTATACTACTATTATCTGACAATTTTGTTCTATCAAATTCTAAGAAATAAAATGAAAATTGAAAGAATTTAAAAATGTTCGTTTATATTTTAAGAATTTTAATCTTACCTTGTTCGATTAGTATGATTCGATATTTTTTCAGGCCCTTCACACACCAAATGATTTTCTTCTTCTTTTACAAGTAAAAATATGTCGAATAAAATTTGTCCCTTCGTATTTTGCTTCCTTTCGATGTATCCCTGGATAAAATCGTTCTCGGTCGGCTCTTCATGACCGTCTAATGCTAATCGTAAATCTTAGCATTTACGATACGCTCGGATATTTTACGACACCGTCAAATTGGCTGTAACGAAAAATTTGTTTGCTTGATTTACAAGTTCTCTTACTCTTCTCTCATAATGCAATGATATTAAAGTAAAACAAAAAATATATATAAAATATATATACACGTATGGGGTTTTATCACGATATGATTTACTATAAAATTTATTGATGCATGTGAATGGAAAATGAGATATAGAAATGTATCCGTAGATTTAATATCACCATTGGTAATAATTCTCTCGATAGATTGTTAACAAATAATTTAAGGTTAAAACTAAAAATATTTGATCATAAAATTATCAATAATTATCTTTTCAAACAAACAAACAAACAAMAAATTGCAAACTTCGTATATCTTTCGGTATCCGTTATAAAGAAAAGATCACGAAATATAAATAAGAAAATATAATTTCATAAATGATGTACGACTTCCTGTAAATCTATGATAGTTTTGTCCTTGAGGCGGCAAATTCTTCGTTGAAAAGAGAGTTCTCCTTTTATATCTCTAGTGCAATACAGAAATGATTCTAACGTTTAACCGTTTTCCGTTGGATTCCGTGCACGAATAGAAGAAGCATCGAAGCGATAAACGCGAATATATCGAGAAATAATCTGGCACGAAAATGTGAAACCTCGATGAAAGTTTCCTTTTGTTTCTCCCGAATAGATTATTCTTTTATAAAGATATATCTACAAATAACATTACGAGATAATCTTTGAAAATTTGTATTACTTTGATTTAATAATATACTCTCTTCTATTATAATAGGTAATTGTAATGAAAAAAAATTAGATTTTAAAAGTATCCAGGAAGAATAAATATACCTATAAATATCATATATATATATATATGTCTTCCTTTCTCCTCAGATAAACATATCTTCTTTATTACTTCAGCTTCCTCGTCTGTCGAAAGTTTTCTCAGAGTGTAGGTCGAGCCAGGATACTTGGTGGTTAACTTTACCACAAGTTGGAACACTTTGATCCTCAAAAGTGTATGTATCACCACAATACGTATGAACAAATAACAAATGAATGAAATTGTATTTGATAAATTATATCACGATCGATGGATCCATTATTCATCGTGTAACCAACGTACGTACGTTCGGGTTGTGAGTTAACGAATGAATTCTTCTTGGTAAGACAATCTAAGATATACTCCTCTCCTGAATGTTTTCTATACTAACTTCTTTTAAAGAGACTCTTCGTGAGTGTTTCGTTGTCGTGTTCCTTTTCGTGACTGGCGAGTCTTTGGTCGACGAGATATAATGTGTTTAAGACAACTACGAACCGCCCTAAGTGTAATACCTTCAGTTATATTTTCTGCACTACCATTGAATCCTTTAATTATGAGACTGGAAACCTTCTTTTTCTTCTTCTTCTTCTATTGTCTTGACAAATAAAAACGGGACTCTGAATTAACGTCCAAACGTAACTTCCTCGACTACGTTGAAAGATTTAGATTTTAGCCTTCTTTTCTTTACCCTCTTGACAGTTAATAATTTATCTTCTTATAATTTCCGGTGAAACATCAAAAGGTTGTTCATTAATAGAAATCTGTAACTACGTTGAAATCCTTGTAAAAAGAAAAGTAGTTGATTTATTTTTCTTCTTCTATTATTTGTTTGTCTTCTATTTTTTCTTTACTTTTCATATAAGGAGGGAAATGAAACAAATATTTAATTATCTTTCATTTGGATCACAGTATACTTTGCAAATGTTGGTAATGCACTGAGAACGAAGTGAGTCTGACCGCCCCCAATGTAGCTTCTTCTTCTTCTTCTACTACTTCCCCCATCGAACGATTTAATAGTGGGGACTCCACTAAGATCCCTTCTTTCCTCTCTTACTATTTCTATCTCTCTTTATTTAATACATATATAGACACACACATTTCTAATCTCTTCGTCATTTTGCAGCCCTCTACGTCTTACCTTTAGAAAGACACTCTATCTACTTTCGTATCTTTTCTTCTCCCTCTTTTCTTACCTTTCTACACGTTCCCACGAAGCTCCTTTTCCATGGCTCACCTACCTCTTCACTCACTTGGATTTATGTTCACGGAAAGTGGAGACTCGTGTTGATTTGAATCTTCATTACAACAAAATAACAAAAACCTTGCCTTTCGACAAAAAACACTTAGTGTCAAATGTTAATTTTGTAATTTCTAGGTTGTCTTTTGAAACCGATCGGACGATTTATTTGAATTTTTTTTTGTCATGTTTTGAAACTTTTCCAATGTTTTTGTTTTCATCACAAGTGTCTTCCTACTTCCTATCTACGTTAAAACTTACCTCTTCGCAGAACTTTCACGAAAATGAATTGTATGGAAATGAAGTAACAATTACATTCGAAAAATAATGCATCTTGTCTTCGGTCTACGGTATTCCACACATACACACACACAAAAAGACAAAATTAGGACAGAGTCAATTGAACGAGTCTGTCTTGTACACCAATCTCATCTTTACATGGTTTACATTAAACTTAAACTTTCAATTTAATGTTAAATTTATTACATTTGAACCAAATGTAATCTGTTTTAGTACTCATATAATTCATTATATTTTTGTTCCCTTAAAACTTAAGTTGAACTTTGATCCAATCTTTAGACCCATCGTATTTTCAACTATAAATAAAGAAAAATATTTTTTTCTATGTTCAATTTACCCAAGCCCCTTAACTTCGTACGTTAACCGATGTATTTCTCGCAGAACGAACGACGATTACTCTCTAGCGTATTTCCAATGAAGATGAGGATCGAATCGCACGCGATCTCGTACGCTCAGCTAACTTTTAGCGTGTAGGAGAATAAATTTATTATATTAATCTGCATAAATACGAGCTTGTGGTTAGAAGGAACGTTAAAGCTAGCTGTATATATCGTTGTAATTAAAAGGTTTAACCTTTTTTTTCTTAGGGATTATTAAAATACCAATTTTCTTAGAAGAATAAAAAACATATAACACATTCTTACAAATCTTTCAATTTATAATTGGTTAAAACTTAGTACGTTTAAAGTACAGTGTAAATTAATTAAAGTGCAACGATCGTTTGAAAGAATTAATCATCCCGTTGATGATAGGTCACGTTTGAAAGAAAAAGAAAAAAAAAAGAAATTATTATTCGTAGAAGAAATGACTCGATCTCGTGTTGAAAAATGATTTATGCTAATCCTTTTCTAGAAATAAAACTAGCTCACATATGTACAGATAGTAAGCCTATGGTATCTACGTAATTAGGGAAGAAACAATTATGATTACGGTAAATTTTTGCACGTGCGTAACTTCACGATTCTCTTTCTTCCTTTCTTTTTCTCTTTTTTTTTTTTTTTTTTTCTACGGTAGAATTACAGGGATTTGTAATACTGTCTTACATAGAAACAATGTAACGTTTCGAAAGCATAACGATGCTATCGAAATTACAAGCAGAAAAATTGACTTACCTTAGAGACAGGTAAAGGTTCGTTTAGCCGAAAATAAATGTGTGTATGTATGTGTAATACTTCGCCAAAACTTTAATAGCTTCACGCTAGGTCTCGGTTTTTTTACCTGAAAACTTAACGAACGAAAAAAAGTCAGCCTCCTTCTTTCTTCATCTCGTTAAAAATAAGATGCAAATTAAATAGGATGTTCGTGAAAATTTATTAACGTACTGTTTTAATGACGATTACAAAGTGGGCTAAAAGTATTTTTTTTTTATTTTTTTTTTTTAGGTACGCATCATTATAGTAACTGGATTGATGATATGAATGAGTTTTAATGTATACTTTCTATTATTTAATTATATTTTGTTTTTATATATTATAATTATTATTTTAAATATAAAACATATACATGTGAGAATTGGAAAGGTGTTAAGGTGAATGATGAAAGATTTATATCGGGGTTGAAAATGAAACGGATGCAGAAAGTAGTAACTGAAATGAAGCTCGTGGTTAAATAAAATAATACAGTAAGTAATGTAAATAAGTAAACAATAATTGATAAAAATGATAGTTACAAAATTGTTTGAAAAAAAGATGCATGATTCTTTTTAAAAAATAACTAATAAAACTAGAAACCATATAAATATTACTAAATCTAAAGTCTCTAGATAAAAATTACATTGTTGGCAGCCATATTAGGTTTACCATTCTGAGTGTTGATAGACAATTTTTGACAACTTTTAATCTAGTGTATGTGCATTGTGATACAAAATATAATTTTTAATAACAAATTAAATAAAGAAATATCAATTTTATTAACATTTATATTTAAATGTGTTAATTAGATTTTATTAATCTGTCTTTGTTTTTGTTCTAATGAAATTTATTCCCTTTTACAGATAAGTTATTTTGTATTTAACTAAGTTTTTTTAGAATCATAAAAGGATTTTTTTTTATAAGAAAAAATGACTACACTGAGACCCTTCACGTGCACCGATTTATTCAAATTTAATAACGTGTACGTAAGTTATACGAGATATTGCAAACAATATAACCTAACTTTTTCTTTTTCATTACGTTACGTTTTAACTTGGATTTATATTACTTAATACTTTTTATTTTGTTTTTTAGGAATCTAGATCCACTTACGGAGACAGTATCCTTTTCATTTTAAATATTAATGAAAATAATTTTATATATATATACAGGTATTAATTCAAAATTATATAATAATGTGTATATATATAAATGTGCAAATACACGCCATACGTGGGTGGGTTGAAAAGCTAACTGTTATTATTTGTCATTATTTGACAATCCTATATTGTTCCTTAATTTTTTATTTATATAGTATGGATTATCCTTTTATATGCAATATTTGGCACACTGGCCGGAATATTTCCAAGTCGCTGAATCACCAAGCGGTGAAATTATGGGCTATAGTAAGTACAAAAGATTACCTTCCATGGAATAATATTTGCAGTTTATATTTTATATGCCGATTTAATAAAAATGACACCATAATGTATTTCTATAGGATTATTATGTTCATTTAAATATTATTTTGTAGTTATGGGAAAGGCGGAAGGTATTGCAGAAAATTGGCACGGTCATGTAACAGCTCTTACCGTTTCACCTGATCACAGAAGACTTGGTTTAGCAGCAATGTTGATTAAATTTTTAGAAGAATTATCGGAAAAGTAAGTTTTTGAAATGAAAATAAATAAACAAGAGAATAATTAAATGTGTGTTTTGTTTTATAGGAAACAAGCATACTTTGTGGATTTGTTTGTAAGAGTTAGTAACAAAGTGGCTATTAAGATGTATCAGCAATTGGGTTATATTGTGTACAGAGTAGTATTAGAATATTATAATGGAGATCCTGATGAAAATGCTTACGGTAATTATTTAATTAACAAGATAAAAATTAATTTTTAATACGTTAATTTAATATCTTTCGAATATATTTTTAAGATATGAGAAAAGCACTTTCAAGAGATGTGACTAAAAAATCCGTAATACCATTAACTCATCCTGTTAGACCGGAGGAAGTCGATTAATACTAAGGTACATTTAAATATTTATGTATTATTAAAAATGAAAGGAATAAAAAGGAACATTCATTATATTGCATCAATTAATCTTACTTAGTTTTCAAGATGATTTCTATTAAATTAAAAGGTAAAGGTACAGGTTTTCTCTTGTCCGCAGATTCAAGCAGTTTATTTTTGCTTTTCTGTACAATAGTACAATATTTCCTGCTTGTCACCGCTCATCATGCCTTTATGCGCCACTTTATGCGAATAAATAATAAATAGAAATGTAAGATGGTAGGCTTAGTAGAATACTATAGACAGCCATCTTTGACATACACAGGTTGAATAATTTTTTCATGACGATTGTTATTTAATGGCTGTCTTCTTCTTCTTCTTCTTCTTTTTCTTCTTCTTCCTCTTATATTGACTCTACTACATTTAAAAACTTAAGCCTAATATATGATATTTACAGAATGAATGATTTCACTGCGTCATGATACAAAGGTGCTAAGCACCTACATAATAGTATTTAGTTTTGCATATTATAAAAATTAAGGACAAAGTGTCGTTCTTGCATATCTTTGTACTGTTTCCAGTATTTTTTCTGAGGATCTCGAATAATTTATATAAATCTTTAATGCGCCAAACGATAAGCTGTGCATAGATATTATTTATTCATCTATTCTGCTCAAAGGGATGAGGCACGATCATACTCAGCCTATTTCTCAAAATAATAATATCAAATTATAGAAGTTTTGTACGTTATTGTACGATCTAAGCCCTACTTCAACTTTATATATTCGCTTGTGTTTTACTAATGAGAAGGAAGACATTAACTAGTTACGTAGGGACACACGTTCAAGCCATATACAAAACTTCTATAAGAGAATATTATATAAATTAAAATTCGAATAATGTGTATTTCTTTTGCGCTTGTGTGTTTTCTTTTACTATGCAGGAACGATGCTAAAAAATGTTTAAATAAAATATGTTCCCCTTTACATCTATTTGGTCGTGTCTTTATATAAACAAAAAGATATTCGTTTACATATTAAATAAATATAAACTATATGAGACTAGCTATTTTATCAGAATTATATAATAATACAATATATAAGAAGTTTTGTCACATTACTTTCGGTATATAGAAAAAATCTTTTCCGAGGTCCGTCGTTCGAAGTGATTGAAAAAACGATAGCTTCATTTTATATTCCTTTATCCCCGTCGTGGTGTTCGGTACTCATATAATCATTTTTTTTTTTTTTAAACAGATAATACGATACGCGGAAGAAAAAATTGTCAAAATGTCTCCAAATCAATAGCATCTAAAAACATCTTATTTTTTTATTTATTTTCTGCGCTCTGACAATATAGGAATTCAGTTCAATTCACACCGTTTTTGTTAAATTGATTTTTCACATACGAGTTGTACAAAAGCTGTTGTATTATTACCGCACTTTGTTTGGCAAGAAGTACATTTTTTCTTGTCTTTTTTTTGTTTGTTATTTATTTAATATTAATTTTTATATTTATTCGACATGCTCTCTCATGTATTAGAGAGTAATAGTTATCGCATATTACTTTTTGTTTAATCTGTGTATTTCTTTTTTTCTTCTTCTTCTTCTTATAATTATTATTATTTTGTTTTAATACTAAATTTCTAGACACATTCAGTAATTCTGATTAATATATATGTACATAGTACGTGATACATCACATAAATTTAGTATTTTATACTAGAGATTCGTATTTGGTATATAAATACGGTAGCAAAACGTTTCCGCACGATGCTCAGCTTTTTAAAATGAAAATTATTATTCGATGTAATTAGACATACTAATTAGGCAGTGTTACAAATCGATTCGAGTAATTTTCAGTCATTCTGTTGCACCATATATACACATGGTACATGGTCTCTCTGTGCTATATGCGCCGTTAAATATTTACATAAAAGTCATCTACAAGCTTCCATTCTAATTTACACAAAACACAACCAAAATAATTGCTGCACTCACTGCTCTTTCTCTCTCGCTTTCTCTCGTTCTAATGCTATCCGATATACCATTTGCACAAATAGTTTATCTGTTATTTCCTTTTCTTTTTTTTTAATCCTTATAATACAGTAGATTATACCTTTGTATATAAAGTTAGTGCCTTGACAATCGGTCAATCGGTCAAACTTTGATAAGTCAGTAAACACATTCTTTCACATCATTCTCAAATATAATCCAACCAGTCTTTTTAAGGTCTTTGGTGATCTGGAGTTGATTTCAAAATATCCGGCTGTGTTGGAAGACAACTTGAACCTAAAATAAAATGTTGTCGAGTCATAATCTTACTTTTTTTTGGCTTCATTAAAATGAGATTAACAAAATAATTCTTTACAAACCAGTAGCAGGTCTAAGAGTCGATTTTATAGATCTGTGTGAACCATTGCGTGTTAAAGTATTCATTTGAGGGGTGCCAGGTAAAGCGTGTCCAAGTGCATTCATGTAATCAGCTATTAATAGCGTTATCTCTAATATCTGTAAGCCACGCGTGTATATTATTTTTATTTATTCAAATCATATAATTTAAATAAAATATGTTAAATTTAAAATCGCATATACCTTCGGTTTGGAAAGAGCGAAAAGAAGTTTTTGTTCCGCGGCACCCTCGTCTGGGCAAGCAACCAGCATGAAATCATCTAAACAGCCTCCAAAAGTGACTATATTTGCGTAATTATAACGGCACATTACTGCCATTGTTTGTAATTCGAGTAACGTTACGCTATCTTCGTTAACTGCTATCCAAACTGTTACCGGATCATTTTGTTTCAACTGGAAAATATTATTTTCGATGATTTATCATGTATTATTAATATACATTTAGATTTTTTTTCGCATCAATGATAATATTTACTTTAGCTTGATAAAGTGTAGCTCCGAAAAAAGGCCACTTTCTGGTACACGTTAAATATATACGAACACAATCCAATACACTGCGTCCACGTAAAGCTATCCATTTTTCTTGAAGTTTCTCCTGCAATTCTCTGCATAACAATTTTTTAATTTACATATTACTGTTTGAAGATTAACCTGTAATAATATTAATATGCATTTAACGATTATTCTGTTATGTGTACCTCAATTGATCATTAGTGATGTTGATCCGATAACGTATTGGAAAAAATTTATCTAATGCTTGATGAACTAGAGGATGCGGATTACTTCCAGGACCGCTTCCACGTGCTTTGTCATTATTGTATTCCCCAAAATCAATCTGTAATATAAAGGAACATAAAAAAAATCAAGTGACTCGATGTAAAAGGTAAATTTTGACATTAAACAGACCTGTGCCATCAATGATGCAAGCTCAAAAGCAAGATCACGATTCAAAGGAAATTTTCCTTGTACTACTTGTTGATTTACTTGATAACACAATAATAATCTTTCCCTGTCGGTTTCCATTTTAGCTGCTTGTCTCCAATAACATCGCGATTTGTACGTCAATTGTATAACTCTAGTATTTTCAAATTTGCCCGATCTTTTTTCCCGCAAAGCTGTCTCCCATTTCGAAATAATATCACAAAGCTGAAATAAATGATTAATATAAAATCACATAATTTATTCGATAACGTATAATTTCATTTCTATATTTAATACCTTCGCTTGAAGATCGATAAAATGTTCGAGATCTTTTTCAATAGGATCATCACTGAATAATGTAAAACCCGATTGATGTACGTCCCGACAACCAATCTCTTGATTTAACGTATTTATAAATTCCTCTATCGTAGTACTACCATCAAAACCGACTACTTGATAAGTGCCATTTAAAAAGTGTACAGGTATAGAATGTGGCAAAGAATGATGGAATGGATTTTTCATGAATATAGAAAGTACTTCCATACGTGATGGTTTAACTTCCCTTCCACCGTTTTGCAGTGTCCTTTCTAAAGCTCTCTCACAATAGGCTGCGTATTTACCACATTCCGTTCTAAAAATCAATCAAATAAAAAAAAAACATTAGTAATATCATCGTCAAATGTAATAGAAAAAAAAAAAAAACAAATCAAATAATATTTACTTGCTGTCAGCATTCCTTTGCAAGTGTAACTTCAAATACCACAATAGCCGATTGTTCCTTGGTAGAAATAGGGAAACTGCCATTGAAAGAAGTTGCCATCCTTGGATAAGAACGTACTGGGCAGGATTAGTTTTGCAATCCAAGATAGTCGATGTCGAATGGCCCTGCGTGAGCGGAGGACTGTGAGAAGACGAGGCCGTCGATTGTGCGTCCGCATTTTCACCGCTGCCATTTGCCGCGGGACTTTGCGTATCGCAGGTGAAGAGCGATTGCGTGGCGCAGAGGAGGAGCTGCTGCAATGGTATGCTGGCATACTACTACATCCCTATACTGAACCATACCTATTCTATCGTCTACGTCTTCTCGATGAGACGTCTAATATTTTTCTCAATATTTTTCTTTTTTTTCTTTCATTTTTCTTTTTTAAGGAAGAAGCTTTCATTTAACACGGATCTTTTTAATTCATCAAATAAACAATTTGAAATAACATGAATAATGACATGATATATATATGTTTATATATATGTGTAGATATGTATACATATATATAAACAACTAATGAATTTATATTTTCTAGAATAATTGTTCGAAAATAAGAAACTGTAATAATTCATCGAGTCTCGTGAGACTGTATTTTGTTTAATACAATGAACCTTTTTGTTTTTATTTTTTCTTATCAATGGCAAGTAGTTAGTATATTATAATATATGTGAATGGGAATTGAACTATAAATATATTCCAAACGTAACTCTCTATATGTTAATCACAATAAAAATGCATGGACCGTAAGATCGATGAAATTAATAAATGTGGATGTGATAAAAGCGCTTTTAAAAGGCCATGTGAGTCTAATTTCTTTTTCTATTTTTTCTATTTTTCTATTTTTTTTTTCCTTTTTTTTCTACAACTTTGAAAGAGAAAGCGTCACCGTTCCTTTTGCGCTCATTTTTATTAATTTAAGAAAATGAACGTGATTTTTATTCTTTTTTGTTTTTTTTACTTTGCCAAGCTGTATAAAAAATATACATGTATGTATATATATATATTTGTGCTTTTACAAATATATACATGTATATTATCCAAGAAAATTTTATATTTTGCATACTACGATGAAAGATTTTCGTAAAAAAATGATTCACTAGTGAAAGATAACTAGCCTTAGTTTATTTAATTGTAAAAAGGATAATTTTTAATAGTTTGTTTGTTTTGTTTGTCTGTTCATTTGTTGGTTGGTTTGTTTGTTTGATTGATTGATTGATTTGTTTATACGAGCGATCAAGATCTAATTCTCTAAGCAGCATTCAAACAGAGAAAATATTTGAAAATATGAGCTATTGCAGAACAATAAATAAAAGAATCGTTTGAGATAGAGAGAAAAATAAAACAAAACAACAATCTAAAAAAGATGTTTTTCTGTGTGTGGTTCTTATGTACACCAACATACCATTCTGCAAGTGTGTGTGCCGCAGAACGTATTTTGACAACTATTTTGATATACTATATAAATATTTATATAATATAGGATGCGAAACGCTTTTTTTGTTTTTATCAAAATATATTTATGATATTGACAAAAAAATAGAAAGAGAAATGCGATCGATGATTAATAATGGAAAAGAAAAATTATGGCGTTTGCACGATGAGAAAATTGTCGAAATATGTTCGGCTCACATGAAGGGCGTAAGGTTGGGTGAGGTGATCGGGTATGATGTATAAATATTAAAAAGTACGATTTGTATAGTAAAAATGAAAAAAAAAAATTGGAAAAAAAATATAGTCAACAAACCAAAAAACTTATTATAAATTAATAATATGTCCAGAAGAGAAAAAACAAACGCATGCAGTTGAGAAATATATATATATATATATATATATAATATATAATATATAATATATATAATAATATATAAAAGAGCCTAGGAGCAGCACACTCAAAGCGGCAAANAATATATAATATATAATATATATAATAATATATAAAAGAGCCTAGGAGCAGCACACTCAAAGCGGCAAATGAAAATGAAATATGAATGAATTGTTAAAACTAAAATTCTTTTTTTTTTTTTTTTTAATTTTTTTTTTCTTTTTTTTTCCTTTTGTTAAACTTCGTCAAGTATTATTGGCGAGAAAGAGAGAAAGAGAGAAAGAGAAAGAGAGAGAAAAAACGCATGGTTCTACGATGGTTAATCGAGTAATAAAGTTAGTTCTTCTAATGTAAGAGATAGACAATATAAAAAAATATAAAAAAAAAATTAATTATTTTAATATCTCGCTTATATGAATTGAATGATTACGTATAATACTTGACTAAGCGTACCCAATGTACCATTTTTTTCTTATTTATTCTTCTCACACAGAAGCACATTAAACGTTAGACGTGTATCACGATGCAGAATATTTTCTTTTTTTTTTTGGTTTACAGTACAAAAGCTACTCGTACGAGACGAGTTAACATATATATGTATAATTCGTACGATATTTCGCACGATTCAGACAATTTGAAAAAATGGTACAGGGCAAAGAGTGTTTGTTAAACAATAAGCAGGACTTACAACGCGCGCAGTACCCAGCGACACAAGTCTGGCGGCCTTTTTTACCTGTACGCCCAAACGGTGTTGTGTGTGACGACTTGTCTGCTTTACCAATGCGCATATAAATTCCGATTGAAGTTCAGGCTGATCTAGGCATTGCTGTAACGCATTTTGTGCCAGGACCACGTGGTAATCAATGCCTGCTTGTTCTACCGCAACCGACATAAACAGCTGACAAGCCTATTGAACAATACAATTTTAATAATGTTGTGTATCAAAATATGATACACTTGGATTTTTGCTAGCACTAACCTTAAAAAGTTTAATAGCTTCTGTTTGCAAGGCTTCAGATGTTAAACTAGTTAACGGACTGGTAATATTTTCCTTCGTATGTAGTAAAAGAGGATGTCTCCAGAGTACACAGCTAGGATCACCATCAGTTTCCATTAACCTTTGCACCAACTGTTCGTATTGAGTTCCCGCGCTTGGTCCACCACCCGAGACAACCGTCAAATGGTATAACCAATTGTCTTTATCCTGTTTGTGAGGCATTAACAGATACGTAGGACCTTGATGCGTTGGAAAGATTCCAATTGTTCTTTCATGAGGACACTCAGCGTCTCTTTCCTCACTATCGCTGTCTGACACGTGTTCCACTTCCTCCACTCTGGCGTCTCTCATATTTATCTGACCGATAGGATTCTAGAAAACATAATATACTTATAATATCCCATCGTTCAATATGTTATCATTGATATATATATATGCACACTTACCGTATCATTTGGGCACTTAAAATACAGGAACATTTTTCCAATAAGAACGCACCAACACTTCTTGGCGTGGCCATTTTTGACTTTAGTCAACCAGCCCTGTATCGTAGGTTTGTTGTCTTCCTTACTGAGAAGTAATTTAGTTGCATTCCGCCTTTGTACATTCTGTAGAACTCTAATCCAATCTTCCATCGTTGCAATGCAATCCGCAGTTAGATAGTAGGTCTTCTTGCCGGTAGAAATTTCAAACGTAGCAGCACCTTCCGCCCTATTTATCCTGGCAAATAAAGAAACAAAAATTTGTTAAACATTTTGATAATAAAATAATACAAATAACATTAATAAAATTTATTTGATCATATTTACCTGCAAACTTCGTCCAAAACAATTTGACCCTGAGGTTTTCTATTGACGTCGTTTTGACTTTTCCAATAAGTTAGCACTCCGTTCTTTAAAACGAACCATCTCTTACGCCAAGTTTTCAACTTTCCACCAAGTTTCGCCAAGTGTCCAGTCTTTTCTAAAGATTCCTGTTTCTTAGGACTTTCACCGGAAACTCGCATCAAAAGACTGGGCATGCTTGACTCGAGAGACGTCGAGCTCAATGCGTCAGGTGGTATGGCATAATCTTCTGACAAGCCAGATTCAAGTGAGGTATCTGTGAAAAGTAGAATTTCAAAGTTGCCGGGAGTTCTTCGATACTTTTCAACGAATAACAAAACTAACTAGGACAAACAAATAGTAAAGTTCATTATCTAGAAACTAACCACGTTTTACGCTTTTGCTGGGAGAACCACTGGAGCTTCTTTTTGCTGGACTTAAACTGCTAGTAGTTTTCACGCTCTTCGAAGGACTACTACCACTACCGAGAGAAGAATCTGTATTATCTGAAGAACTATTGGTAATTCTAGTATTGGTTTCTGTTTGATTTGGATGTTCTTCACCGTCCGAACTGTCATCGGAACTGTCACCAAACGGCATTGATCTGATTTGGCTAGCACGTCCTAGAAAACAAATCGGAACAACTTACTAGTATCGATTATAAAATTATAGTTTCATTTAATGGAATAAGTATATTTACCTTTAACAGTAGCATATACCGGAACCGATATATCGCAATAACCTTGAGAATTATGTGCCGTTAAATTATGTCCAGTTGCTTGAGAATGTTTTGATGAACTGGTTGTGTTAGTCATCGAAGATGGTGCCGATTCTTCGTTCGTTGGTGGACCGATGCCAAGGCCACCGTCTGCCACCTACGAAAAGGATGTACGATTGTGTATAACAGAAAATAGAAAGAAAGAAAGAAATATAATTTAAGAGACAAAGTTTCTCAACTCCATCTACAAAGTTGAAAAATACGCGAAGAAACATAGAAGTCTGGTACGAGACGTTACCTGATATATCTTTGCTTCCCAACTGGGAAATCTATGAAGAGGCGGTGTAGGTGGTCTGGGACCTTGTCCACTGTTCTGTCCCCAATTCATTCCTTCTCTACTTGGCGTATAAATCTCCGCGTAATCGTGCACAGCCTCAGAGCTACCACTGTCTCGACTGGTCTCGGAAACACCTGGTATATTGGGCAGCATCACCAAATTTTCCACGGCTGCCGCCAGTTCCTCGGAGAGTAAGCTGTTGAAAAGAAAAATGGACGAGTAACAAGAATAGAACAATTTTAACGAAAAAAAGAAAAATACAAAAAGAAGGAACTTAAATTAAATAAAAAATAAAAAAGAAAACATCAGAAATAGAGAACAGATTATTTGTCTGATGATCATAGAAAAAAAAGTAAGAAAAGTCAAGTGCACGCGCGTGAATTTTTAGCGTGATGTATCATCGGTTCGATAAAATAGATTTTCGTTCGACAGAAGAATAGAACAGAAAAAATGAACAAACAGAAGCAAGGTTTCGAAAATGACACAAGTCGAGAGATCCCCGCAGGAAGTCCCAGGACGTTACAGGGTACCACGGTTCGGAAAGTCGGGCGCCGCTATTACGTCGTGAGACCTCCCAAGGAGAATCGGGATACGTTTGATCAACGGCGAATTCAAAAATGATTAGATTGGCAAAAATCTGATGATCTATTAAGAACGGATAATATGGATGATACATAGTAGGAAAAGTAAAAAAAGGAAAGTCATTAAAATCGGTTTCTAATTAAATTAAGATGAGAGGTTACTCTACCTCGAATCCATATTGGTGGTTGGTATTCCACGTTGAATGGTTCCACACGCGGAAAGATGTCTTCTGTGCTTGCTACCGGTCTGTGGCTCGGCTACGGAACTTTGAACGTTTTCCGGTACGGTTTGAGGTGTTCCTTCTAAACTTTCCGATCGTCTACGCAACGTTGGATCTACTTCCAAAGAAAGGGATGCTCTCGTTGGTGCCTATGAACAAGAACAAAATCGTTCATGATTTAAATCATTGAACAAAATATATTTTGTTTATCATCGTTATATTACTCACAGGTGGTTTCAAACCGATATTTGTTATATGATTACGTAATAATTCCAGTTGTTGATTGCACTTATTATTCTGTTCCCTCAAATGTTGATTCTGTTGTTCGAGTTCACGTAGCTTATTTGTAACCCATTCCTTTATTCTTGCGGCTTTCGCCTCGACTTGTCTCGCATCTTGCAGTCTTAATTGTCTCTAAGAACGATCGAAGAGGAAAAGGTATATGATAAGTACGATAAGGTCTTATCAAGTTTCGTAGAAGGAATTGACGATAAAGTATATATGTATAATACTTATTTATCGATATGAATAACGATAATTTGATGAAAAAATGATTACTCACCTGTTCTTCGACTTGGGTTTCTAATTTCGAGATGCAAGCACAACGGACGTCCTCGAGCTTTTCATTCTGTGTGCCGGAAGTTGACGGCAACGAATGAGGCGGAGAACCAACGCCGGATGTGCTTAGGCAATATTCACCCTTCACCAGCCGCTCCTCCATCATCCGTACCTTAGAAATACAATTGTCATGTTTCTCTTTTCTTTATCTAATTACTTAACAAATCTATTTGTTTAATCAATTTCACAATTGTTGAAACGACCAAGAAAGATAAAAGAGAGAATTAACGAAAGAAAAAAAACAAACAAATGAAAAAGATGATGAACGCGTGTTTAACGCACACTCCCGCGTTAGTACTCATCGAAGGGCTGCTACCACCGCGTGCGGGTAGTGTGTCTGTGTATGTGTGTCTTTGCGTGCTACCCTCGTGCACCCCTTTTCTAAACGTGCTTTTCGGTTCCGTAGCAGCTGTCAAAAATCGATATCGCCTTAACGCTCGACGTAAACCGACGCAGAACAGCGACAGAGTTGCGTCCACTAGTAGCACAAGGGGAGTATATATATATATGTATATATCTATCGAGAAAATCAATACGCTCACGTTAAAATCCTCAGAACGATGAATGTTTTTCTCTCATTTCCTGCATGTGTTCATTCTCATATCGATATTTCATTTCTTTTTCTTTGATCCATCTTTTTATCCGTGAAAAATATTTCAGAAAGTATACACGCGGAATAGAAGATCGATATAAACATTGTTTTTCTTATGTTATATTTTAAAAACAACGGAAAAAGGTATTTCTTTATAGATCGTAGGAACCCTTTCAAGTTCACACTTAGTTTCTCGAGTACCCTCGAATGTGAGGACTAATGATAAAAAAAGGAGAGAAACGATGAGAGTACCAAGTCCTGTCTCGTTTCCCACGAACGTTTTGCAACCCCTTTTCATTTTAGAGAGAGAGAGAGAGAGAGAGAGAGAGAGAGAGAGAGAGAGAGAGAGATAAAGATAGAGATACAAAGAGGGATGGAAGGAAGGATAGGCCAACCCCAAGCGTTGTTCATCTTTCTCTCTTTTCGTTTCTACACCCCAATCTCGTCGTATTTCCCTTCGATTAATCGTTCGAGAAGGTATTATTAAAACGAATCCTCTCAAACATGGGTCTAAAAGCCTTACCCAAATTTTGTGGAGCCATGGTAACTCTGATCGATCCTAGTTCTTAATTCTGCTTCTTAAATTTCATTTGTAAATATAAAACGCACAATACAATTTAAAATGTTGTTTTAACCGTATACATCGATCACTACTTTTCAATGAACAATAATGATTTGAATGAAAGAAAGATAACAATAAACAACGAAGACAAAGAAGATGAAAATGATGCTGATGCTGATGAAGAATAAGAAGAAGGAGAAGAAGAATAGAACCGTGCTGGTTTCGAGATCGAAGCAAACTGAACGAACTCGAAGTACATAAACCGCGGGGGTTTCCTAGAGGCGGTGAGTCACGTTGGCTTCTGGCCAATGGGAGAATCGATGGTGATACCGTAGGAGCCGTATATGCATACACACGCGGCGCACACACCATCATCCTGTGACGAGACGATGACCCTGAGAAAGAAAGAGACAAAAAGGAAAAAGATAGGAGAAAGAGAATCAAGGGGTTGGGAGAGGGTGGAGGGTGGTAGGAGCCAAAGTCGTCATTTTTCTCTCTTTCTCTGTCTTTTTTTTATCTTTAACGGAGACAAGACCTAAATGCATGCATGCGCGTTTCTTATTTTGTTCGACGACTATAGTCCCCAGTCGTAGCCAATCACGTTCAAATGCAAGAGCTTCGATGAAAGTCAAGGACGACGTTGATTGGACATGTCACTGACCTACTCGTGTTAAACGATAACATCTTAAAGAGAAAACATCGTCGAATAATCATTGTCAAGATTATATACACTCTTTTTAACGTTGATAACATCGAACCCTTTTTTTCTATTTGATCGAAAAGAACAGGAGTCTTCTGAGGTAAGGCATGATGTGGGAGGAGGAGGGGGTTAGTTGGTAGGAAGGAAGGAAGGAAGGACGGTTGGAGATACTGCAAGCTACGGAAGCTGCCTTGAGATTTATCGATTTGTTCTATCCATGGTGAAGCCATGTAGTAGACTTGCGTGGGAGACGACTCTACGATGATTACAAGAAGGGAAGAAATTAATGAGACAAACAGAGACAAAGATGGTGATTACATGCATACTTTAAAGTAGAAAGAACGAATGAAATGAATTGGAGAAAACTTTAAAGTAAATTAAAAGAAGTATGATTGAAAATAATTCGATGTATACATCATCAACTATCACCAGTATCAATCTGTGAATACCCTTTTTCCCCCCACTCTCTCTCTCTCTTTCTCTTTCTCTAGTCCACGTGGTTCGTGCACGCGACTAAATCACCCTTCTCTCTTACTCTTACTTTACAATCGTAAAATAAAGCTTGTCGAACATAAACAAAGTGATGTTGAACAAGTTAATAAGAAAGTTACTTTTTATTTACAATGAAATCGTGTCAAAATGTTCAGACATTATTTAAAATATTCAATTGTCCCGATATTGTTAATATAATTCAATAGACGTATAAAAATAACGTTGAATTATTTTTCAATTGTACGAATAGAAAGAAAAAGAAATCGTTGTGGATAAAGAGTGAGGGGGTTTGAAAGTCGATGAGGAGTCGGCGTCGCACTGAAATATTTAAAGAGAGAACCTCGAGAACCTTCTATTACTACTACTACTACTACTACTACTACTACTATTCTATTTACCATGGTAGCTTTTTACTAATACTAATAACACACAACCCCATTACTGCAACGAGTAAGAAAAAAAAAAAAATAAGGGAAAAAAGGGGAAAAAGAGAAAATAAAGCCTAAACGTCTCTGGGTTCATATGGGATGATTTATTTTGTTTGTTGTGCGCGGGTGCTCACTCACGGGAAGTGCAGGATTACTCACGGAATTGGATCTTTGCCAATTCTTCTAAAAAGTCGCGTCCGTCGCGTCAAAAAGTCGACTCTGACTGACTCGCCGTCGTTAAAGTACCAACAGACGCGACGTATACTACTATATACGTAAAATTGCCTCTTAAATGCTATTCTTTTCAAAGTTTTTTTTTTTTTTAGTTTTTTTATTACAATTTCTTTTTAGTTTCGTTGTCTTTCCTGTGCGACGCCACCCTGATCGACACGGGACAAAAGGACGTTTATTTCAACGTGGGTTGATATTTTCCTTGCTATTCTTTTTCTTCTTAAAAATGTATTTTTATTTTATATATATATATATATATATATATATATTTAGATACGTACATTTAAAATGAACCATTTACAGACTACGAATATAATTGATTTCATTTTTAAACTTCGATATTATTTTATAATATTCAATAAGTTCGATCGATTTATTCTTTAATTGAAAATCAAATTTATCTAGCAATTAGATTAATGAGTATCTCGTTGCATAAATGTATCTTTGAATAATTTCAAATTAGTTAAGATGATAAAAGACAAGAAAAGGGGATACTAATTATGAAAGAAACGTAAGATGTTACAACGTACAGTACGAAGAGGAGAATAATAATAACACAAGTGGCTAATGTACTCTAATTAAGATAATATCTGACATATCAAAAGAATCTCTTTTTTAAAGTTTATCAAGAGTACACAGAGTGCTTATGTATGTGTGTGTATGTAACTTAAGAGAAGCTTATAAACGTATTCAGAGTATTGTGAATCACGAGTAGTGAATCACGAAAGACAGGGGAAATTGGAGCGACTATATGACCAGAATTTTCTCTCTCTCTCTCTCTCTCTCTCTCTCTCTCTCTCTCTCTCTCTCCTTTAATTTGGATGAGTTAACGAATTCGATGAAGAACTTTTTATAAATGGTTTAACGAGTAGGAAGAACACAAGTGATTGAAAAAAAAAAAATCATTCTTCCTCTCTCTCACTTTCTTCGTGCAAGTGCATACGTACATATATATATATATATATCATCAGTATATACACGTATACGCGTATGTGTGTGTACGTAGTTTGCAAAAAAAGATAAGACGAGTGAAAAGCATTTTACTTTTTTTAAAAATAAAACGGTGTAGCATTAAAAAAGCTCGTATATATCGTTGATATTACAATTTCATGATTTTTTTTTTTTACCTTTCATCAGTGTCACCTGCTAGTATCCATAATTTGTCGAGGTGGTCAACTAACTCTTGGATCGTTTAAATAAAGATACTTTCACGATCAAATTTTTCACCGAACAAAAAATTGATTTTGTAAATTTGTTATTATAGTTAATAAAGATCGATAGGATCGTTAGAAAAAAAAAAAAGAAAATGATGATGATGAACAACCTTATCGAAGATTAACACACGTGACCGTGGGGTTCGCGAATCTTAGACGGAATTTCGAGGTCATAACAAAACGGCGGTCTCGTCGGCCGCTTCGTCGGCCATCTTACTCTCCTCTCTTTCTCTTTCTCTTTCTCTTCGTGCTTCTCTCGTGTTTCTCTCGTACTCTCTCTCTCTCTCTCTCTTGCTCTCTTCCTTCTCTCTTTCTTTCGTTCCAAGAGAGACGGCAAGAGAGACAAAAATCAATGCCAGCCTAACATGCGCCCTGCCTGACACAGAATTTACCCGCGAGAGTACCGACCGATACGATACGATACTATTACTACTACTACTACTACTACTACTACTACTACTACTACTACTACTACTACTACTACTACTATTACTACTACTACTATTACTACATTACTATTATTATTATTACTATTATGAATTAATTCAATGGAAACTAACGAACGTATTATTTTACGCGCGATTTTTAATATGATTTTTAATATGATACTAATTTAAGCATGAACACGTTCTCCATATGTGCACGCATTATATTTTGATTATTACTTTTTTTATTTAATTAAATTATTGTTCTTTCTTATTGTTTATTTTCTTATTTTACCATATTTTTCTTAACTTTCTTTCGTATTTGATAATAAATGTGACATCTATTATTGATTACGATTGAAACGATTATCACGCTTTATAATAAACTTATTGTGTTTTATATATATATATATATATATAAAATGATAAAGTAATAAAAAAAATACCTGTTCAAAAATCGATGCAAAGTATTGTCGATAAGGTAGTTCTCTTCAATATCGGAAATTGGAAACTAGATCGGTAGAAATAAATTAGGAAACTAAATAACCCGAGTGTGATAAGTTGCCGTCTGTTGGTAAGTTCTAATTTTGTTGGAGGTGATATTTTTCTATTGGTAGAAGAGAATTTGGATCAGTCGGTAAGAATGGTTAGTGACTGTATGGAGGTAATAACTTGGGAACCAAGTACAAATCGATGAAATCGAAAAGAAAGAGAAACAGAGAGAAAGGGACAGATAGAAAAAGAAATTGAGGGTGGAATAGGGTGGGTGGGTATAAAAGCTCGAASTAGATTGAAAGTTCACGTCGGTAATACAGGATGGTATCGAACTTACGAACAAATATTTCCAATGATCAAGAAAACTCTCTCACATACATACACATATACATTTGTTAGATTTCCACGAGTGGTCTAACAGACATTTAATTCCACTTGTGACATAATTCCGATGTTGACAAGAAATGTTTGTTATACGATTAAACGATATTGGATTCAGTATTAGTACGAATGAAAAAGGATCAAACAAATCTAAAGATTGGAAAGAGAAGAACAAACGAATAATAAAAGTTCAACGAGATAGAAAAAATGAAAATATAATAATTCAGAATAAGAATAATATAAAGAGAAGAGAAAAGAATAAAATAGAAAGAACGTAAAATGGGAACTGCTAGTTTTTGCGATGAATTATTTATATTTACGCTCGTATATTTTTCTCGGGATAAAATTCAGTAATTATTTTCAAACAAATCGTTTGAGAAAGAAAGAGAGCAAGTTAGCCAAGTGAAAAAATGTCGTAAGTAATTTTCCGAGTTAACTCGTACTAGTTGTAACTGACATTTAATACTATATGTTATTTATGGTTACGGAAAAAGATAGAAAGAATAAAAAGAAAGAAATAAAATAGTAGCAGCCACTTGAATGTCTTTTTACGGTCGATTGTTCTCGAGCAGTCTGTCACTACTTCACGCAAGAGAGATTCATCGTGAGAAACACTCTCTCTCAACAAATTTTTCTACACCCGATTAAATCCACTCGTTTCTCGGTTCTAACCCCGACCAAACCCCCAATGTTTACTCGTGTTCATCCAACTCGAACGATTTCTCTCGCAAACTCTTCCAAACGGTTTTATATATATATATCTCCTATCAATGAACGACACGAATCTCAACAAATCCTTTCTTTCTTTCTCTCCTTTTTTTTATATATATATATATATTATACTTTTTTATTCTTAGTATTACCTTATCTTCCGCTTCATCGGCTCTGCCCTCGGCCTCCAAGACACGCTGCTCGAGCTCTGAGAGCTAAAACACAAAGAAAAAAATATATATATTAAAAGGTTAAATAAAATAATCCTATTCATTAGTCACATCGTTTAGAATGAAAAAAATTTTCTTATAAAAAAAATAACCGGGTAAAAGATGAAACTTAAATGCAACACTTTATTTTTTATATATATATATAAATAAACCCACACTTAAACATACACTTACACATATATTACATTATATATGTAATGTAATATATAAGGGATAATTTATAATTTATATATATATATATATAGTGTGTACCCAGAGATAGTATTTTTACTCGAGAAGAAGAGTGCGTCGACCCTTTGGGCTCGACTGTTTTCCACTCTCTTTCTCTCTCTTTTTCTGTTCCTCCTGACACGTTATTCACCTTTCCTTCCACGACGCGGAAAAGTTTCATCAAACTTGCTTAAGACCACCGTCGTGTCACGTACTAGGCGCCTCCTGACGAGAGTTTAATGGATACGCCGGACTTAAGCAGCTCCTGAGCTCCAGGCTTAATCCAGCTGAGATTGATATATGTATGTTATGGCGAATATCTCCAGCATTATCCTTACCGAAGTATCATCCCTTATAACTTTCCTTTTGTTAACGAAGACAAAAACAGAGAGAGAGAGAGAGAGAGAGAGAGAGAGAGAGAGAGAGAGAGAGAGACAGATATAGGCTAATTTTGGAAACTAATACGAATTACTACTACTCATCTTCAAATCAAAAACAAAAATACAAATAAATAATAAATGACAATTGTATTGATGGTAATTTCATTTTTTAATGTCATTCAATTTGTTAAATATCTCGTAAAATATTCACATTTTGATAACCTTGGGTTATATTAAAGAATAAAGTGCAATTGCACTTGGTAGGGGTGTATTTGTGATTCATGTTTAAAAAAAGTTCATAGAAATTTAGAACTTATTATGTCATATAATTTTGTTCTCTATCAATAATTTTATTTAAAAGATAGCAATAATTCATCACAATTTTCATAATAAATAAACTTGTATAAATTATAATTAATATCATTTAATTCCTTTCTTATCATATATAAATGCTTTTATATAAATAAAACGTTATATAAATGATATATTAATGTACTTTTACCATGCATGTACATTAACTAAACTGTAAACAAGGGGTATTGTCGTTGCTCTTTGAGCATACGCAAACGTTTACGTACCGCATACTAAACTACCCTAGCAATAACATCTCACCACCATTACCACCACCACCACTTTAAATGAGATAGAACAAGGAACGTCCAACGACAACGACAACGACAACGACGACGACGACGACGACGACGACGACGACGACGACGACNGACGACGACGACGACGACGACGACGACGACGACGACGACGACGACGACGACGAGCAGGTTTGCGTATACTGCATAAAGACACTTGCTTATATCACTACGTAAATTATCGTTAAATCCTTCTCAGTGTGTTGTTAAATTATCTTCCTTGTGGTTTCCAGATGGTCGAAAGAATGTACGTATAAGGTGTGGTAAGGTATAATAAGGTAAGGTAGACAATAAATTACCTGATCATTGTATTAACATTTAAATACGAAATAAAATTTTCTATAAACTTTTCATAATACCGATTAAGTAAGAGTTTGTTTAAATGAAAAAAAAAAAAAAAAAAGAAAAAAGTGGTTCGTTCGAAACGAGTAATATCCGGCACATAAGCAATTAACTCATTAATTTTAAACGATAAAGAGCTACTTCGGTTTCTATTCGATTTAAGTATCGTGGGCGATTTGTACGAAGGGAACGAAAGAACAGAACCAATTATTAAGGACGCGGAATGAAACGTTCGTTTTTATTATCGACAAACAGTAATCGTATTTCTAAGGACAATTGTTTCTTTTTTGTTCCTTTTCTGATAGAAAATGTATACGTGTATATATATATATATATGTGTGTGTGTGTATATGAATGAGAAAAAGAGATGGATCGTGTTCCGTCAGTATACCGGGTGATTAATTGAAACGGAGGTTAATCTATGGGTCGAGGTCCTTCCTTAAGTGCAATTCATAACGTCCCAAGGGTTAACCACGAAATACTTTTAACTTGCTATTCCGACGCCGAAAGAGTCAACGAGATATGGTCAAAGAAGTACATACGCGAAAGTTTTCTCTTTCTCTCATTCTTTATTTCGTTGTAGAAACGTAATGCGATATCGTTGTTGGTACAAAGTTCAAAGAAAGCGCGACCATATTTACGAGCTATTTCAAATTTCCCGTCATTTTTTGGTTCTTGGTTTCTTTTTTCTTAAATCACTTTCTCTTGCAAACAAAAATATTTTAACTAAACCTTTAATTCGTTCTAGTCTCGTACGAAAACGATTGAATAATGAGTAATGTGATGTATTACAAAAGATGTAGTAAAATCTCGTTCTTAACCTCAAAACCAAAATGTTTAAAAACGTTTGATCTATCAAATTTTTCCTTCTATTTATTATTGACATTAACTATAATTATAAAAAACTAAGCGTCCACATATGTGGCCAAGAGTGTGAAGAGTTTTAATAGAAAATTAAAAAAAAGAGGAAAAAGTCGTTAGAAAATAGTAGAAAAGACAGATTGAGTGAGAAAATCTGGGTCAATGTAATTTCCCGCGGTATCTATGCAATTTCCCTTCCCCCTCACCCTCGTCATGCTTTCTCTATCTCCCAAGGGGGAAGCCCAGGGGCAATGGTGTTGTTGTTGTTAGTGTTAGTATTGGTGATAGTGGTGGTGGTGATGGTAGTGGCACCACCTTGCTACCCTTTTCCGTCTGAAATAATTAATATACAAGGCACGAGAGAGCGATACACGAGAGCAGGAGAAGATGGAGTACGAAAAGAGAGAGAAAGAGAAAGAGAAAGAGATTCCAAGGGTCGTCGTCTCTTTGGGTAACACATACACACACGAAAGAGAAAGTGTATGGTTGTACGAGCAAGCAAGTGAGCAAGCAAGCAAGCAAGCAAGTAAGCAAGCAAGCAAGCAAGAGAAAGAGAGAATGAGAAAGACCTTTATACCGAGGCAAAACCGTAACTCACGAGGTGCTAATGGTTCGCGCGAGTGAACTGCCTAGTGGTGGTGCTGCTAACCACCGTAAATGGACAGAAGGGAGAGAGAAAGAGAGAGAACAGTTCATCGTGTGAGCACTAACGACTCATGTAGGTACTCTGTAGAAGAACGACTAGCAACCGATGCAACAGTAACAGCAGTATCAGTAACAGCAACAGCTAGTAACGGCACGCTGCGTTTCACAGGGGACCGCATACGGTTTAATGGAATTTCATCGAAAATATGACAAGTCCTGTCTACCCCTTGAGGTTACCATTCGTGAGTTAACCGTATCGTCATATTCGTCCTTTGATGTTAATCTACTTAATCTCTCAGTGAATCGTAAATTGAAAGATTCTGACAGAGGTAGGTAGAGAGAATGTCTTCATTAATATTAAATATTGGTTTAATACGTACAAAATAGTAATATTATTGTTTAAATATAAAATTGTATACTAAAATAAAGTACATTAATATTGGATTGGTCGTGGTGAGTAAAAAATAATGGTATTATTTATTTCAATATAAAAAAAATCATAAATCTTTTGGTGAACTATAGGAAGAAAGAGAGAGAAAGAGTGCAGTAATATTGGGATGATTAATAAGTAAAAAATACTAATAAATATATCTTAATTAATTTAAATAACAGAGAGGAAAATACATTAATATTGGCTTGATAAATAAGTAAAAAATATTAGTATTATTTATTTAAATCTAAAAAGAAAATAATAAATTTATTAGAGGAATTGAAGTTCATAATTGGATCGGTCAATAAGTACAAAAAAAAACACTATTACTATTTATTAAGTTATAAATAAAATAAATAAAAAATATATAAAATACTGAAAGTTTCTAGAGATAAATTTAGCTTATTAGCTAATTCAATACACACAGGTTATCTCTCTCTCTTTCTCTTTCTCTATCTATTTCCTTTTATTTTCTGTTAAATTACAGATCTCGAAGAAAAATCTTTGTTATAAAAGTAAACGAAGCAAAGAGAGTAACTAGCTAGCTAGCTTTCTAAAGTATTATCGCAAAATCCTCCCTCTCCTATTCTTTACCGTTCTCCACCTTCACAACTACCCTCCACCTCCTCCTCTCATCCTCCTTTAGTTCTCTCAGTTTTCTCTCTTACTTTAGTGCCCCCGTGTGGTGTGTGCGACAGGATTGGAGTAACATAAATTCCCAAGCGCACAAAGGGAACGAAATTCAAGAAGGTACGATGCTTTATGTTCCACATCACGCGAGCCACCGATAACATTAACGAACCAATCCCTGCTGCCGAGTTATCCGGCCACGCTTTTCCATCCAACTCCTTCCCCACCCCCTCCCACAATTCCTACCCTTTTAACCTCTCTTCGAATCGCGCGGAACTTTGCCGAGTGGAAGAAGGGTTCGTTATCGTTTCAGGACTCCCGCATTCGTAGTATTCTTATATACCTATAGCTTTTTTTTTTTTTTTTACTTTTTCTTTCTTCCTTCTTTCTCTTTCATTTCAACTAAGCTTCTACCACTTACTTTTGCGCTATCCAATGAGAGCTTGAAGTATGCGCTTCCTTCTCGTAACTAACGTGTTTCGAGTTTTACGCACGCGATATCTAAACTAACGATATCAAGTTCTAACATTGTTAAAAACGAGCCCGAGATCTATATCGTGTTACTTGCTCTCTCTCTCTCTCTCTCTCTCTCATCCTCTTTCTCTATCTAATTTCTGTTAAGATCGTGCCTTAGCGATTAGCATTTAGTTTCCTTAACACGCGTCACTCGTTGTTCCTTTCTTGTCTTGAAAGGTCATTCCCATTAATCTAAGCCGTTCCCCTTTACTATCACAGATTGACATGACACGGTGGGATCAATCTGTGAGATTTGGTTCTGTTCCCTTTTTTTTTTGCTTGTCAAGAAGGATTTATCTCTATCTCTAACCCTCTCTTTCTCTCTTCTTTGTCACTAATGACAAGTATCGGAGAAAGTGAGCGAGATAATATGAAAAAGATAAGAAAGGATGATACGATCCGATACAACACATATCGTACTACTACTACTACTAGTATTGCAATAGATATCACACTGAAAGGTGTGTGTGTAGGAATTGGCGGCCGTCAACGTAGCTGTCGTCCCACGTCAAGCTACAGATCGAATGCAAATACGATATAACGAGATACGTCGGTTTAGAGGGTGCCGTTTCGACTGCAGAATCCAATATGTCGATACTCCTGGCTCAAATTATATTACCCATTCCTTTCTATCTCTGTTCATTCTATGGTATATCAGCAATAGCAATAGTATTCGTGTTACAAGACGAATTATATTCACGTTCCAACATGCAAAATTCTGTTTCCATGACGTTCGTTTTTAATTTAATTTTTTTTTTTCCTTTTTTTTCATCAGTTTCATTCATTATTTCATATTTCTTTTATAACCACGTTGTTGTATTAACGATCCAACGTTAACGATCAACCTAATTTGTTAATAGAAATATAACAATATTTTATTATAAAAATAACAAACATTCTACCTCGTGTTAGATGAGAGGAGATGAGGGTTGAAGGAGGGAGTTTTATTATTTTTTTTTTCCTTCAGTTTCAGATATTTTCCAAAGGGGGGTGGGGGAAAAGAATAAACGAGGGCGTGGCCCGTGTTCACGAACATTTGTCTTCCGAAATGTATACGATTCGTTTTTCGCACGCTATACTATACGGAATAACGATCGGTACTACTATCGAAGAAGAAGAATAATAAGAAAAGGAAGAAGAAGAGAGAGTAGCAGAGAATTCGTTCAATTCTTTTTTTTTATTCTTTTCTTTCATCCTTTTTTTTTCCAACGGTAAAGAATAACGACAGAGAGAAAGAAAAAGGAGAGAAAGAAGTAAAAGAAAAATATTCACGGGGTAGTAGTAGAAATATCACGCCCTCGCGAATTTCCCTTCGGATATTGCCGCCTTCTGTCGTACATTTCGGATTGTAGAAAAAGCAAACTTAAGTCCTGACGACAGTTTGAGAGATCCTCGTAGCATCCCCTTTGCGGCTAATGTACCTCTCTTTCTCTTTCTATTTCTCTTTCTCTATTTCGTTTTCCTTTTGGTAAAACCCTCAGCCCTTTACACGTCCCTCTCTCTCTCTCTCTTTCTCTTTTTGAGGTGGTAGAGAGACTGTTGCGAGACGCACAACTTCAACTACGGGAATCTGCACGCGAGAAAAGACTGCGTCCGCATTAGCAAGGACGTTTCTACTTCTCTTTATCTTTCTCTTTCTCTTTCTCTTTTGCTACCCTATGCGTGTAACCTCCTCTCTACCTCGAGCACTCAGTGTTCCCTCTCGGCACCAGATGTTACTAACTGCACCCTCTTCTCCTCCGTGATGAGATCGAATCGTTTCCCTTCTACGTTCCACACTATTTTTCCATCTCTTTCATTCTCACTCACTTTTTTCTATTTCTTTTTTCTTTCTTGATATTCTCTTCCTCTTTTATACGCTTATTCGTCTCTTTCTTAAAAAAAATAAAAAAAATAAAAAGGGTCTACCAAAACTTTAGGAAGCATTTCTTTTATTCGCCAGAATGAGCGAGTTCGTATCCACGAAAAATGGATATCTTTCTTCGTAATGATCTTCCTCCTTCTTCTTCTTCTTCTTCTTCTTCTCTACTCCCCTTCTTCTTATTTCTTTTCTTTTTTTTCTTCTCTACGTTGAAAGAAAGATAATCGAGTATATCCTTTCTTCTTTAGTTGGCTGTCATATTTGATACGATGGATTTATCCTCGACTCGTACTACTTAATATCTAATACCTATATATTCTACCTTCGTGCGTGGAATAATATTTATCGTCTGACTATTGACGTACCTTACTACTACTATTTCTTCTTCTTCTAAATCATCCGTTTATCATGCTTTATCACCAAAGTAGAAAATATTATTATTAACGTTTTCCTTCATGATCGTGAAAATAATCACGAACGTTAACGTAACGTTTTATATGGACGTTAGGATGTACAAGTAAAAGGAGGAGAAGGAAGATGAGAAGGAGGAGAAGGAAGAATATTGCAAGGGCGTTTATACGAGCACGTACAAACAAAACAAAACAACAACAGCAACAGAGCAATAGCAGCAGTGTAATAACAGGAAGGGCAACAACATTTCTACCAAATTCCTTCCTTATTCCTAAGAGACTTGTATGTATTAATTATTTGGCTAAGAAACGAGCAAGAGAGAGAAGGAGGTTAAGTCACTAGAGAGAACTGACTAGAGAGAGTCCGCGTACTATACCCTAACGAGATATCCAGATTTTCTCAGTTCCTTCAGTTACATAGTGTAACCCCTTACCAAACAGTTTCCATCGTCTTGGGAACTTTAGAAATTACCGTTGGAGAAGCTTCCGAGATCGTCGTCCGATTTGCGTTTCCATCGGATCGTCCCAAAAACCGCATTTCTACTCTCTTGCACAATCCCATACTTTCACGTACACACACACACATACGTACGCAAACACAAATACGCATCTTTACACAGAGGAGGACATATCTTTACTTCCAAATCCTATTTCCACGCAAACTACGTGAAAATATTTCTCTCTCTTTTTTTTTTCTTCTTCTCGTACGTGTTACGCGTATTATATATAGCAATGGTTTAACGAAATTGATTACCCCTCTTCTTTCTGAGTAGTAGTAGAGATCGACGATAAGTCAGACGGTAGTTCAAAATAAGCTACTACTTTCGCATTGTCAGAATTTATGTATTATGGTATAGTACGATTTAAACGATCCTTCCACGGAGAGAGTAATATTACCCTCTTACCATGTGAATTCATTCTCTCTTTCTTTCTCATACATATATATATATATACACAGAAAGAGAGAAAGAGAGACGCATACGCATACAAGCAAAGATGTAATACCAAATTAATGGTAACTTAAATTCAGCGTTTTACGGCAATCGCAGATTGCAGAGTTAGTTCTCGGGTCGCTTCGATGCTTATGGCCATTTAGAAAGCCGTAATCGTAAGGTTGCCATTTCAGAAACCAAAAGAGAGAGAGACAGAGAGAAAGAGAGAGAGAGAGAGAGAGAAATAAAATTTATCGTGCATGACGACTCACTACTAACGTATCGCATTTCTCGCGAAGTAATTATCCAAAGATTGGCAAATCTCTCGTAAAATAAAGAAAATCGAATTGATGGGACGACCCTGGTTATAAGGGTTGCTATGGGAAATAAAGGGACAGGGATATATCGATTACATTTAGTTACTACTATTTATATCGGGATTGAATTAAACGAGAAAGATACTCGATCGAATTGAAAAGATAGTTTTTATCCTGTCGTATGTTTTCCCTATCATTCGATCGTCCTGTTTTTTATTTCTCTTTCTTTTTTTATTCTTTTTGTGTTGTATCCTAACGCCGGAGATAAAAAGGAAAACAAGAAAAAGTCTGACGGCAAGAAACTGAAGGTAGTAAAGTTTTACTCGAAAGAAAGAGAGTAAGAAACGTGCATTAATTATTCGAGAAAAGGAGTCACAAAGGGAAAGAGAGAATTGTGAACACATTCCAAGATAGAAACTGCCGTGAAAACGAATAAGTCAGGCTCCAAGTATTCCGTGATTTCTCTCAAAAGATTTCTTTTTGCTTTTCCCCCTTTTTGCAAACACCCTTTTTTACCGTTGTCACTTACATTTTCACGCGTTTATGTAAAGTATCTACTTTAATAAAACAAAAAAGAGGGGAATATAGGTAAGAATTTGAATATACCATTATCTTACTAT
>NW_015148972.1:755175-765790 GCF_001465965.1 Polistes dominula | reverse complement strand
TGGGGGCACGTAAACGTACTCTGTTTGATCTTCCGCATTAATAAGTTCCTAATTACTTGGGAAAACGGGATTAGTAAGTAATTAGCAAATACGGATATGCCGATCTCTCCTCTCTCTCTCTCTTCTCGGTAAGAGCCAAGCAGCAAACAACCCAAGGGAACGATATTCAAATTTAATAATGTTTCAACTAATTGCCCAATGCGAGAAAGAGAGAGAGAGAGAGATTTGATCATCAGATTATATACCACCCCACCATCCCCCTTCTCTTCCTTCCTTTTCCTATCATCGATTTGCAATATTGTACGATAATTAATTGTTACAATCAAATTCGCGATAGACAACGCGTTTCTCTGTTATTATTGTTGTCATTCTCGTAGTCATATTTATGGGAGACTGATGATATCGACTGACTATCAATTTTATGATTAAAATGTTTGTCACATTGTCGTTGTGTTATCTTCTATGATGCGAGATGAAACGTTTGAACACGAGCATATCATCCTCGTATTTTCATAGGTGTGTGTATTGTATCTCATCCACCTGTAACCATTATATTTTACATTGGAAAACATCACAGAGACAATATCAACGATATATTCATGTTTTTCCAATCCGATTCGCAGAGAGAATGGATAAAACCATCTCGAGTTTCTTTTATAAAATGGGAAAAGTTGAAACATAGGAAAACGTGGAATCATAAATGTTCGATTTTCTTCCTTTTTTTTTTTTTTTTTTTTTTTTTTTTTTGTTTTATCTCGAAAGAAAGATTTTGTATATTCTATATATATTTTGTTATACGAAATGTAAAAAAAGGTTATCTGAAAAAACATTTATGGCAAACTTTTCGTTTAATTTGTCTATTTTCTTGTTTTTTTTCACAACATAAAATTCGTTTAAATCTGTGGAATATGAGCATCAGAAAAACGTATATGGTATACAGATATATATATATATATATCAGAGGGGGTTGCGGGTGGGGTGAATGAAGGGGTTTTATTATCGGTGCCGTTACAACGTCATCATCCTCATCGTCCCCGTGATTGTCGGAGTGCCATCGACGTTATTGTTATTGCATTCGCAGTGCATCCAGCTAGAGAGGATGCATCCTACTACGTGCACCACCTCAATTCCCAGATGCAATTCGCCTAACGGCGAAAGGCCCCCTCGACATTCTCGTGTCGTCTCTCCTCCTGCTACCTGGACGTTTATATTTTCAACCCCATCCTCTATATATTATATACATGCATGTGTGTGCTAAACAAAGATAGAAAAACACGAGTGTGTTGATGACTTCTATTTATTCTGTTTTTCTTTTTTTTTTTATTTCTTTCATATATAATTTTAAATTGTAACCTCAGCCAATTGGGTTAAGTTTGGACCACGGGATGGTCATAAATTCTCAATGATCTAAAATGGGGTCAATTTGGTCAGCAAAATTTTAATTAAAACATTTCTTTTTCTTTTTCAATCAAATAATAATAAATAAGTTACTTCATTTATATATCGGAGATATTTTATTTTATTTTCTTATTGCGTATAAATAAAAATCACGAATATTATTGAATTGATATTAAGTTTAATTAATTTCATGCCATTTGGAGAATTTTTTGTATTACCCAATTATAATTAATTTTTTTTTTATTCCCATAAATAATTCGAATAAATAATTCGAATATCTCTCAAATAAAAAAAAAATAAAAAAATAGAACAGTTGATTGGTTTAACAAAACAACACAAAATTGTCGTTTAGAAGGATAAAACGATACGATTCGGATATCCAATGACGAGACGACGACTAGAACGTGAATGAAACGATGAAGGCAAGCGAGCGTATAAGGGTGCTTTCGCTATTTGTAAGGGATTTACGTGTAGGAGTGAGACACGTTTAATAAGACCTTCGAAAATGGTTTGGTGAGTTTGTGGATGGGTGGTTTGGTAGTTGCTTCTCGAACAAAAGCTGTCTCCCATCTCTCTATTTACCTGGAGAAACTTTGCAAAGTCATATACAATGCAAGAAGTCATATATACTCTCTCTCTCTATATATATATGGGTATATAGATATATACGTCATACAGTATATTCCATGAAAGACTTATGTCAGGCCTCAGGGTAATTGTACGGATTGAAATATGCAAAGGAGACCCAACCCCACCCCCAGTCTATAACCGTGATGGAAACTTCCTTCAAGAAATTTTCGGTTAGCAGTAGACGAACATGAGAATGGGAACAAGAGGACAATGACGTCTTCAATATATTCTCTCTCTCTCTCTCTCTCTTGTTACTTATGAAAACTCAAGGTAAGAAGAAGAGTTACGAGTAGAACGAGTAGAACGAAGTAATTAAGTCTCCCGGGTGGTATAAAACCAATCGATGTCCATCGACTCCTTCAGAAACGACTACCTATCCCTTCTAACTCCTCTTCCTTCGTTCCCTTTACGAGACAGCCCCTTAAAGTCTTTCAACTTCCTAAGGACTAAAACGAACTTTTCGTTGCTACCTCTCCTGGTTGACTTTTAATCGATTACAATGTTAAAGAACTTGTTACTTCGACCTTTTCGCAAATTCCATACGCAAAGCTCATTAAATCGCAACAATTTTATCTTTTAGAAAAAAAAAACGAGAGAGAGAAAACGAGGATAGAGGGGAGATGATAAGAGAAGAGAAGAGAAGAGGGGAAAAGGGAGACGTGAATTTTTTATCTTTCGACGGTTTTAATGAAGAATAAGGAAAAAAAATGAGGCAGGTAGGTAGCGAGTACTCACTCTTTCTCTCTTTTTCTCTCTTTTTCTATCTCTCTTTCTCTCTCTGGTGTTCTCGAGAATGGAAAGTCCAACGACATAGCTGGCACGCATTTTAATTTCGGCCTCGCTCGTGCCGCGAGGAATGCGTTTAATTAATAGAGCGGAGCTGCTGGCCGAAAGAGAGAACGAGAGAGAGAGAGAGAGAGAGAGAAAGAGAGAGAGAGAGAGAGGGAGAGAACGACCATATCTAAACTTTGCGATTTATTCAAGTGGAAGTTGGATAACGTGCTATCCCATGAACGGTTCCAATGAGTTTTGCCAACTATTTATTGGCGAAAGTTTTGTACAAAATTGAGGACCCAAAAGAGATCCTTGCCAAAATTGTTATCATTTTTATAAAAAATATAATATATATATTTATGTGGGAATTATATTTTGAAAGAATTTGAATAAAAATATTTGCACGTATATATATATATGTTTTTTTTTTGGTTTTTCGTTTTCTTTCATTATCGTTAACGTTAATTCGTCGACATAACTTTGCTGACCATTTGCAAGAGGGTAAATTCATATACTACCGACGTATAACAACATTCAGCGGCCCGTAACAGTCCGTAACGTACGGTAGCAGCACTTTTACAAGAGCAATTTTCATCGCGACGAAATTAGTTTCCATTTTTAATTAGCCCTCCAACTAGCATGTGAGATCGCAATATGCTTCACCTACCACATATATGTATATAAGTGTATGTATATGTATTACATATATATGCGTTTATATATACATATATACATATGTGTATGTATTAGATACGACGATGACGAAAACGTGCAATTGGTAGAGGAAAACGAGAGATTCAGGTTGGTTCGTTGGTTTGTCGGACGTAACCGGTTAACACACGGAACACCCTTGGAAAATAATTCGTAAAAGCGTAGTCGATAGTCCGCCAGAGTGCCATAAAAGCGACATAAAGCTTTATGCGTTTTCTCTACGTCTAGACATCCGCGTTAATTACACCGACTGTAATTAACGACGTATTAGTTATCACGACGATTCATCGCTTCTGTCTCATAGTTTCTTTTTTTTCTCCCTTTCTCTCTCTTTATCTTCTTTTTCTTAACATTTTCTGACATCCCTAATGGCGACTATTTCTCCACTGTGTTTTCTTAAACCCTACTTTTTATTATTTTTTTAAATACTTTCTCTTTCGAAATTACGAAGAAGAATTTGTTCCAAATGATGATCGGTAGTTTAGGGATGTTTATAAAAAGAAAAAAAAAATCATACGAGAAATAACAAAAGAACCGAAAAATATAGAAGGAGTATGAATGAGTAATAGAAAAAACAGATAAGGGAGGGGGAAAAATAAACTTGCGTGCAACGAAACGACAAACATTCGTCGTAATAAATCTTCTTCAAAAGACAATTAAACTAAATCCTTGGAAGCTTTTATATACGCGTATTTTCGTCCGCAYTGTCGGTTTGTCGCACAACCACCACCACCGGTGCCCGTCGTTCGGCTTTTCTTCGTGTAAAATAAATTCAACTAGAGAAAGAGAGAGAAAGTAAGATAGCGAACGTAAATTCTCCAAATAAATCGTATTACCAGGGGAAAAAAAAGTAAGGGTGAGAAGAGTAGAATAAAGTGCGAGAAAGAGGAAGAGAGAAAGAAGGAAAATAAAAGAAGAAGAAGAAGAAGAAGAATAAGGAGAAACAACATGTAAATCTAAGTGAACGTTTCGAGAAACGAATGTCTTGACCGCTTTACCACGAGCTTCCTAGTGGAAATTGAAGTAAGAGGGTGTTACTAGAACCTGGATGTGGTAAGGGTCGAAGGGGTGACTCGGTAAAGGCTGCTACTGCTGCTGCTGCTTTACCCGTATAGCCTACTACGAAGAGAGAGAAAGAGAGGGTAGGGACCTTCGAAATCGTGTCGCGCGATAAATGTCCCGTGTAAACGCGGCTTTCCCGTTGGCCGATCGTATTTTGGGATTTCTCCTACCTAAACGTAACATTAATATAACGTTCGTAGGAAGTGGGTACGTACGAACCTAGGTACGTACGAGATATGCTATAGCGGTATGCCACGAACGATACGAAACTCCGTTTCGCTTTTCCGTTTCAACCCTCCACCCCCTTCCACACAGTCCCCACACCCTCCTTGGTACGGCTAAGCGTACTTTACGTCCTATCGTTATCTTTTTCTTTCCAAAGTGAGGCTTGAAATAGAAACGGCCTCGGTAACTAGTATCCCTACTACGAAAACTGGCGAAGTAAAATCTACGACAGTTGTTTTTAAAACATAAACACAAACTAAAACTCTATGATAAACTTTGAATTTGCATTATTGCAAATTGTAGAGGAGAAACGTAATCTTTTACGAGAATATAATGTAAGTTGTTTTTATTTTAAATTAAGGTGATAAAAACGATAAATCGTGACGTAACTACGATGATATAATTCAGTATTTTCAATGAGTTTTCTTGTGGATTGCACTTTTTAAAATTATGTACAATGCATATATGCAACTTTTATTTTTTTTTTATTCATATTTAGAAATTTTCAAATATTATTATACCTATAAAAATTTATTGAACATAAATCGAAAAAATTGGTAAATGTATATAGTTTAATTTAGGTCAATAATTGTCACATGAAGGTTTACCATGTACGATAATTCTTGTGATAATAAGATTAGATATAATTCTTAAATATTAATATACTTATATATATATATTGAATACAAATAGAAAAAATTAACAAATGTATATAGTTTAATTTTAATGCCAATAGTTGTCACACAAAGGGTTATTTAAAATATTTCAAATTCATCGAATAGTTTGTAAACCGTTGTAATAAAAGAAAACATTGAAACGAGATATTATTTCATAACTCTTATTTCGATATTCGGTTTACTATATATACGATAATTCTCGTGTTAATAAGATAAGAAGTAGTCTGATCAAAATAAAATATGTTAGAAAAAGCTAACATTTAAAATAGATAAGCGAAAAGTTATCAATTATTATATGACTTCATACGTGTTTCGAAAAGATATTACCGATAGATCTCTAACATTTGCCTATCGTTTTATCCATAAAATTCCATGGAATATTACCCTATTGCACGGGTTGTGCATACGAGAGAGAAAGAGAGAAACAGTAAAAGGGGGTCACACGAAATGACTGAGAATAAAAATAGTTTGTTCGTAAGGTCGTAGAAAAGGTATTTTTGATCGCTCGCAACCCATCAAAGATCCTCTTGCTATCGTTTTACGGTCTTCACAGAAGAGAAGAAAAAGAGGAGGAGGGTAACGCAAATGGGTAATGTAAGAGGGAGGTGGTTTGCTCGATCTTAAATTTTATCTTGACCATTCAATCCCTCCAACCTAACTCCTGTTTCATTTCGTTTCATTCCCACGTGCTTTCTTTTGACGTTTACAACTTTACCGTAGAATTACATGAACAACGAAACTGTCTACGACGAGAATTCGTATTTTCTATTATACATATATACATATATACTGTGTATCTACATCGAAGTAATGAAAACTTTCACGAATCTTTTTCCCCTCTCTTTTATTTTTATTTTATTTTTACAGGATCGTTACCAACAACAAAAAAATCACAGGAAATTGTTGTGTTTCGATTACACCAGTTGAGATTCGAAATAACGTAAAAGAAACGAGTTTTAGTATAGAAATTTTCTTCTATAGTTTAGCAATACCTTTTCCTAACGTTTTCCTAAGAAACGTCGCTTTTGGTTCATGGCCTTAGTGGGTGAGGGTGGAAAGAGATTGGGAGAAGAAGGGGGTTAGAATGGTTTCAAGGATATCAAAAGAGAGAGAAAGAAAGACAGAGAGAGAGAGAGAGAGAGAGAGAGAGAGAAAGATGGGCGTTCGAGAAATCGCTTAGGAGTCGAGCGATGGCCCAGGGCACGAGATAAAGAAAGGAGCTAGTGCCTTGTAAAGCTCGTAGCCCAGATGCGTCCCGTGTGTTTTATTGCCCTTTTACGTTCCGTCACTAAGGGCTGGATGACGGGGCGCGAGATCCTTTCCTTCTACCTACACACTAGGAAACAATGAAAGCTACCCGTAACGTACCAAGAGAGAGAGAGAGAGAGAGAGAGGGTTACTTGTATTAGTATATGTGTTTTGTATCTCACAATGTTTATGTATACTATATATATATATATATATAAAAGAGAAAGAGAGGAAAAGGTAAATGCAGAAGACAACCAAGAAGAAAGAAGCACGACACGTTCTATCGTAGATCACAACTACGTTCCTACCAACTTCAAAGTTCGAAAAGGAAACTTTTGAGAGCTGTGCACACACACATACACACAAACACACATTATGCTGGGTTGCTCGTTCAAGCGAAACCGCAAAAGACGAATAGACCAGAAAGAAAAAGAAGAATAAGGGAAAATTTTAAAAAGGCAGAAAATCGAGAGTCGACTTTTACCCGATCACCGTATAGAAAATCAGAGCATAATTTTCCAAGTGGCCCCCGACCACAATATCTATGGTTGGTTCAAGCGTAATTTTGGTCGCGTAAGAGAAATCCAGCGAAAACTCCATCGAGAATTCGTTTCCCGTTATTGAATAATTTCTGGTACCGGGGGCGTGGGAATGTAAACCGTGCTTCGGGGGGGAAGTTTGAAAAGCAAAAGCAGCTACTGAATGCAGCCACGATCCCATGCACTCATACGGAAGGGAGGAGGAGTTGGTAGAGAGAGAGAGAGAGAGAGAGAGGATGAAAAGGAGGATAGGAGAGTATTGGAGGGGGTTAGGGGGGTACGTACACCAACCCAACTAATATCAAAAGTTCAAAACTGCTCGCGTACAGTTGCCGTCGAACGTTTGCTCTTCTGTATACTCTGCTTCTTCCTTTGGTTGTTTGGTAAAATGGAAAAGGGGGGGGGGAGGGGGTTGGTTTTAGCATGTATGTTAATGCATACTTATATGCTATATATATATACCCTTCCACCGCAATAATGATCATCATTACGAACGAGCGTATGGTATTATTAACAATCATACGTGCAACGTGTGCAATATGAATGCCAGGGCTTTCCAACAACCGAATGCGAGCATCGAATTTTAATGAATGCCCGCTACCAATCCCACTCTCTCTCTCTCTCTCTCTTCTACTCTCATGTGACGGGAAAATATTCTATTGATCCTAAAATATGTGATGGGATAAAACGTGAATGATTTGAGTGTCTCTAGGTAAAATTATAAAGTTTCAAAACTTAACGTGAGAACAATTTGTCTTTCACATTTTTTTTTTTTTTTTTTTTTTAAACGAGTGTCCAGACTCTTCTTCTTTTTCTTTTTCTTCTTCTGTGTCGTTAGTCTCAGTCTGGACTAATCAACTAACAAGTCCACAAGCTTTTACTACTTTAACGTTCACGTTCACGTTCAGGTTCACGTATATAACAGCATCTTCATTTTAACAGGAAAGTGCTATCAGTAAATGCTTTAAGGTGAGGGAGAGAAAGAGGAGGAGGGGAGGGGGTGGAGGAAAACGTGGAACATAGTTCTTGGTAGACTTTCGAGTGTTGTTCGTGAAGTAAGCCATCGAAACAAGTAGTCTTAACTCCACCATCATCGTGCCCGGGCTTTACGATGAAATTGCAAGAGTTCGTTGATACTTCAGAGTAGATGGAAGATTAATCTCTGAGAAATACTCGCGACGTATTACACTTACACACACACACATATATATATATTATGAGTATATGTGTGCAAAGGTTATATCCGCAGCATTTAATTTTTTATTTTGGTTGTTCTCTATCAAAGTTTTCCTTCTCCTCTATTAATTTCCTTGAAATACATGAATTTTCGTTGACTGTGTGTGTGTATGTATGTGTGCGTTTTGATTGAACGGAATTAACCTCGGGTACTTGACTTTAACGTACCAATCGAAAAAAATAAGGCCTAGTTTTTTTTTTAACTCTTCATTAGTGAATCGTGAGTTCAATTAGGGAAAGAGAAAAAAAAACTAAAAAGAAACCATTTTAAATTTCACACCCTTTTACGACACCTTAACCTTTTTATACCATAAAATAAAACACAAGTATTTCCTTTCGTTCTTTCCCTTCCTTTCCTTACTTCCTTCTTTCCTTTTATCTCGCGTCCAGAGCGGATTAATTTTTGTTTACGAGTGAGCTAGTTCGTATGTGTAGAAAAACACACGAGTTGGAAAGGCTTAGAGAAAGATGAAGAGACACAGACAGAATTAGGGATGGTTTTAGGAAGATGGGAGGGTTCTGGAGGGTGGTRGTGGTTGTGTTGAAAGTAAGGGCTCGATAATACGCGTTTCACCCTCTCGCAAAAAGCCGCTTAGGTTGGGATCCTGGCCAAAAAAGCTTCCTACCTTCTCTTCCTCCTCTCAACCACTCCCCCCCCCCACCAACCCATCCTACCGTCCGACGAGAAAACTCGCGGATTTCCCTGAAGGGATAAACAACGAAAGTCGAAAGACGTGTTCCCGACGATTTTCAGTCTAGCCATCCTAGATGTTACACGCTACGTGGCTGATCCTCTCGAACGCGAAGTTTGATGCTTCGAATACCTCCGAGCACTTTTGAGAATTGTCGTGAAAAGAAAAAATTGTTATGGAAAAGTATAAAATGGAAATATGAAAATATATATGGCATAATAGAAAGGTAAAGAAAAAAATATATATATATTTCAATATAATCGTTTAATATTTTATCAAATAAATGCTATCATTTATAACAAGGGTGTAGTTGTATTATTAATAATAATAATACTGACCATTTATTTAATATACCGATCAAATAAATAACAGTTTCCCTCTTTTAGAAAAAAAGAAAGGAAAGGAAAGGAAAATTTTATCAAGAAACTCCGAAGGATAAGTAATGACCATGGTCGAAAACAATCGAGAAACGTGTTTGTTTCCGAAAGGACCCTTCGAAAATGATTCCGTTGGGTATAAAAGCAAGCGTGATCCTTTTAGATCAATCTGTTGATGCAAGCTCAAACCACGAAAAACGAAGGGGAGGATTTCGAAAGGAGATACCATAGCCCCTGTACACTACATCATAGTACTTCTCAACTTTCTTAGATTGAATTAGAATGCTCGCCACGTGATTAGACATCGTAGACAGTCCTGACGGATTAAGATAAGATAGTATCGGACGTATACTAAATCAAAGGAGTATTTGTACCGTTTAGTATTCATTTTAAACAATTGATTTTTCCTTTTACCACAAAATTCATGTTAAAATGGAAACACGTTTTATTACATTTTATAATTGATATTAATATTATTGTAATAATGTATGTAAACCTTAAAAAAAATTGATTTCTATGACAAATCGTTTTTTAAAACATTGTAAAAAGGAAAGAATAATCAACTAATTGTATTTTAATTATATTTCGTATATAGTAGAAGTATGAATACTTTTGTCATAATACATTTTGTTAAAAATAATATTTGTCTGAAAGAAAATCTTATTATCAAATAAAATTGAACGATTTAATTATTATAAAATAAATTGTGTCAAATTGTGTATTACAAACAAATATTTAACTATTAAATACTAGATGTGCTCAGTCTTAAACGGAAAAGAAAAAAAAAAGTATAGATAAAAGTTAGGTTATGTTCAAATATTTCGCGCACTCACCGAAATCTATGTCCAACAGATGGCACTGAACTTACTTCTATCTTTTTTCTCTTTTAATAATTAATTAATTATTTTATAAATAAATTAACGTAATAATAACATAACTGTATACGAATACAACGTTGTCTCAAAATTTCAAAAGAGATTTTGAAGATTAGAGGTTAGGAATAAACGAAATCTACATTTATATATATATATATATATATATATATA
>NW_015148972.1:720926-748966 GCF_001465965.1 Polistes dominula | reverse complement strand
ATATACACATTATTATTTAATTATTATATAATATATTAATTATTAATAATAATTTATTATTATTTATATATGTATTAGGTGTACAAATAAGTTTCCGCCATTTTAAAAAATATGTTGCTGCATCTCAAAAACATAACCTTAAAGTATTATTAACTTTGTATCAACAACATATAATTTTTTTCGTCCAAAAGTATCTAAATTTGTGCCAAATAAGCACACCATTTGCGATAACTTTTAATTTACTTCTTTATTTTACAAATAAAAGTGAAAATAATTTGCTGGACAAAAAACGAAGTTTGAACAAAATGTTCATGAAGATGATCGAGGAAACGTGCACGAAACAAAAACAAAAGAATCTCAATCTGGAGGAAAATATTCGAAAAAGAAGAAGTATTTTTTTTTTATTCTTTTATTTTCCCCTCCCTACCTTTGTCCTCCCCCAGAGATAATCCGCGTCCGTTTCGTTTCCGATCTAATGGAATTCACGCAGCGTGAATGTCGTTAATCGCAAAAGGAATTCGCGGTAGTTTTTGGTATCGTTTAAAAGAGTCGATAAAACGTATGGCGCGTATCGATGAAACGTGATTGCGGATCAATTTCCTTTTTTTTTCTTTTTTCTTCTCGTTTTCCCTCCATTTTGCATGAGGAGATTGCTCGTAAATTTTCTTTTTTTTTTTCACGGCTCGAAGTAAAAAGAGAGAGAGAGAGAGAGAGAGAAAGAGAGGGGTGAGGTAGTATGGGAGGTGGGGTGGAATAGAGAGGGTGAGTGAAAAGTAGATGAAAAATGGAAGAGATGAAACGTGAATTGCAGACGAAGGGAAAAAACTGTGATGCAAAAAAATATGTGTGTGCGTGTGTGAATGGTGTGTGTGTATATATGTGAGAGTGAAAACGCTCGCGCGAAAATCCGCGTTGGCGTTTGACGTGGAAAATCGTCAAAAGGGTAGGAGAAAGAAACGAGAGAGAGAGAGAGAGAGTGAGAGGTGAGGGGTATAGGGAGGAGGGGAAGGAGGTTGGTCGAGCTTTTCCCTGTACGAGCTCTACATTAAAGCCGCATTACGGAGACGCACCGTTGCGGCGGTTAGGGTGACGCGACGTTAAAGCATATCCGCTTTGAAAATGGCCGACTATAGTAGTGTAGTGATGACACGATCTGAAAATTGTTACATGTTGCAACAATGTTAAACAAAGAATATTTAACAACATTTCTTTTTTAATGTATAACTAAAATATATCATATATCTTTGTATATAAAAAATTCAGTGTCACATGTTTTTGGTTTCCAATAAACTTTGAAACTATTGAACTTATTTTAATGAAATTTGTTTTATTTTGTGTAATTTTTTTCAACTTAGTATATAGGATATTTTTTATCGCAATTATTTGTACTATTTTATTGCTAATTTAAAGATTTATTATTTAAAGGTTATATAGATCAGTAGATTCTGTAAGTTTTCAAAAGATGGCACTGTATTACAATTCAATTATTTCACGTTTTTTTTTCAGATTTACGTATGACATAACTAATCTTGCTTTTTATATTTTTTCCTGTATTATTATTTTATGTATTCCATTGTAACTGTGGTATTATTTAGTGTGTGTTGTTATAATTTACTAAATAATTTAGAATTATATTAAATCAACATTTTATATCAAAGCCACAGCAACGCGTGACCAAAGCATCCTAGTATATATATTTTAATTCGCAACAAAATTTACGTATCTCGTTGTTCGAACAAGTATATAACTCGTTTTTAATCATACCATACGAATTCTTGAATTGTAAAATATTATTTTATTTATTATTTAACTTGATTGGAAAAATTTATTACACCATTGTGTCTCCCCCGTATTCATTAGGTACATGAGATATAAATTTAATCGTACGATCTGTAATATTGATAATAAATTATATAAATATATGATTACATGAAAAAAATTTTTTGATAGATTTAGTATTGAAATATATATGTATGTATATATTATAGTTGGTTATTAAATCGAAAATAATCTGAGACAACGCGTGACATTAATACACACACAATACACAACACACACATACACGTACACATACGTTGTGCATGCACATATAAGATAGACGTGCCCTAACATTTCACGGTAGTAAAATTATGATAGACGCGCACGACCGGTTACAAATTGAATAATCCGATTAGCTTACTGTCGCGTTGACGACGTTCGATTGAATTTGTAATCGGCAATACGAACGAACGATTTCGTCGCACGTCTAAATACTATATGTGTCCAATTCCAATTAAACGCGGAAATAGTCATCGTCTATCTCACTGAAACGATTCAAAACTCTTTTCATTTTTTTTTTTTTACTTCCACACACACATTTACTTTCTATTCAAGATAGAAATCTTCTTAGAAAGTGCAATTAGCTATAACGTAATCGGCTTTTCAAAGATGCTCGTCTAATGGTTGAGGATAATCCTTTATATATCCCCCTATATAAGTATATAACTAAATGTGACACACATACACACATATGAAATATTCTATCTTTCCGTTAGTCTATGTAACACATATAGAAATAGATTCGTACATGTAGGAACACATACCACATATGAAAGTACATAAAAAGACCACTAGATTCTAATCTTCCTTTCGTCCTCAATAAGGTGAAAATCATTTGGAGTCTGACATAAATAAGTAAGTATTATAAGTACTTAAGTATAAGATGAAAGAAATACAGAGAGAGAGAGAGATGGATAGATAGATACACAACACACATAATTTACGACAAGAGAGACAACAAGAAAGAGAGGGGGAAAGTAATTTTTTTTAGCTCAATTAACAATTAACGTGTATTATTAGGAAACGAGCCGGGGTCTTCCTGTATTACATAGGTATATATATATAGTAACATATATATATCTAGTAACATCGTAGGAGGAAGGCTTTAGAGGCAGTAAAGCGCTTAAGCGTAAGAGTGCCTTTGAACGGGGCCTGCGTATCCCTTTCTCTCTCTCTCTCTCTCTCTCTCTCTCTCTTTCTCTGTGGTTTTCTGTCTTCTATGCTCGTACGGTAAGCCCGGTTGCGAGGAGTGTACGGTCGTGCGCGTGTGGGACGTTCGCTAAGTGGTCCATTCAGCGTTGCCTGACGGAATACATTACAGGAAGTAGCAGTTAAAAAACCTCCTCCTTCTCCTCCTCCACCACCTCCCATCACCACTACCACCACCTCCTCCTCATCCACCATCTTCTCTTCTCTTCTCTTTCCCCCTGTTGCATACCCTCACTCGACCTACCCCTTTCATTCGACTCGTAGTTATATATATGTATATATAATTGTGACTTTAATTCCTAGCGTTTATTATACTCATGTAATCATGTGGGGGAACCCTAAGACTTTACTACAATGGCACGTGCTTCAATTATGCGTGTGTGTTAAAGAATAAAAGAAATTAATGTTACGAAGATATGATAGACAGAGAAGGAGAACATTTTTCGTTCATTTCTGTTTTATTTTTATATTTTTAGGGGAGAGTTCTTTTTTTTTAACACGTTGAGTGTCACGTCAGTCATCGGTGGCTGACATTAGACATTTCGTTTGGACCGCGTCCGTCACGGGTGACTGACACGTTCAACTATTTTTTCAATACAATTAACTTCCCTAAGAATTCGCGTGGCGTTCACAACGTGTTAAAGTGCAACCTAAACGGATTACTTTTCTTTTTTTCTTACTTCTTATCAACGAAAATGAACGACTAGAGAGGATATCTTCTTTTTTTTTTCTTTTTTGAAAGTCCACGACGAACAATCAAGTGGTGGACGAGCTGGCAAAAGGGTAATTAGGTGTAATGAAATTTTATCGCTGCATTAAATTTAATGCGTATTAATTGAATGGAGAGGGTCAGGGAGTTAGCAGAGGATAACGTCGACGACAAACCCTGGGTAATTCGATTTTGAATGGTTCGTCATGCGAAAGAGTAAGTGAGAGAAAGAAAGAGAGAGGAAGAGAGATGGTTTTTTTTTTATGGTGTACCTAACTCACAAGAAAAGAGATTTATCTCTTAGCTAACGATTCTTCACTCTACACAATCAACCTTTTTCCTCATACAATTTTCAGCCCAACCCAACCTCCCTCTTTACTCATACATATAACGGGTGTTCAATTTTATTCGATAGTTACCAATATTTTATTTATATTTGGAAATAACAATAGTAATGATTCATTGATAGATAAGATAAATGTATTCTACGTGAAAAACTAATTAAGCTTTCTTTTTATAATTTCCATAGGACTTGCAATCAATGAGTTAAACAATGGAAAAAAAAAAATAATCCAAGAACAATTAAAAGATTTACCTTCCGAAGCATCTCCTCGAGGGACTCCATATCCAGAGCGGAGTTGTTGTTTTCGGTGTGAACGGGTTGAACCATTTGTCAAACTTTTTTTCAAACCTTTTTTTGTTTTTTTGTTGTTTCGAGTTTTCTTGATCACTCGCGAACCGTCGTTTCGTAAACGCGCACCACCCGTTTTCTTTCCACCTACTTTTTTTTTTCTTTTACTTTCTTTCCTTTCCTTCGTACTTTCGTTTCTTCGTTCTTTTTTTTTTTTTGGTTTTTTTTTTTGTTGTTTTTCTACGTGCCGGTTCAAAGGGTCTCTAATCGTCCGTAACGATCGTTCTTCCTAAAACGCGATTATCTCTCGGCACCATTCTTTCGACTTGGAAAAAAAAAACTCACACTTTACTCCTTTACTCTTCCACCACCATCATTCTTTTTCCCCATAACGAAGAAATCACATCCCCGGTATCCGGGATATCGTGATTAATTTTGATCAACTTATTTCTTATAGAGAAATGAAGATTCTATAAATTGAGAAGAGAAGAAACAAAAAGAACAAAATATTTGTAAAAACAGATGGAAGATAAAATACACGAGTACCAACAAATTGTGACAGTTTATTTGAATTTAAAAATAAAGAAATATTTATTCTTTTAATGATTTATTTCGTAATAAATAATTAAATTATCGTTATTATAAAATAATATAATAAATATATAAATATATATATAAATGAAATGAACAATCCATTATTTGAATTAAATAATAATAATAAATTAGGATATCATTCAAATTATATAACATTTATTTTGCATTTAAAAATTATTTTTTTTTATTAAATAAAATATTAAAAAATATATATTAATTATTATATATTAATATTTATATATTAATTAAAATATATAATATTAATAATTATATTAATATATATAATATTAATTACTATATTATATTATATTATATTAATCTTAATGATATATATATATTTATTTTTTTTTGATTACGAAATAAATTAGAAAATAAATGTCTTTTAAATTTGATAATTCTTTTAAACTGTAGCAATAACTGGGCCCCCATATATTTTTCTAGAAAAACTAAAAAAAAAAAAAAAACCGGGACACACAAATTTATTATAGAAAACTTAGGGTTTACACAAAAAAAAAAAAGATAAAAAAAAAATAAAACGATCGAATAGTTGGTGCAGTTTATTACCGCGTGATAACGTCCAATGAATTAGTAGACAATAACCAACAAGTTTTAGTCCGTATTAACGATATACGAGAGACAACTGGGAGAATAAGGGGAATAGAAAAAAAAAAAAAGAAAAAAGAAAAAAGCAAAAGAAAACAACTTAGAGTAAAATAGATAGAGAAAAAGAAGAAGAAAATGAGAGAAAGAGACAGATAGATAGATAGATAAAAAGAAAGAGAAAGAKAAAGATAAAGAGAAAGAGAAATAGAAAGTACATAAGCTTTAGGGTCGGTCACGAGGATGTATCTCTCATTTTAACATGGAGACTATTTTAACCGTTGGTATAAATTACGTCGGCGGTGTCGCCTGAGAGGGGACAGTTTGTCTTTTTGCCGTTGCTTTCGAACTTTTCCTCGTACTTATGTTTAGTTCCACTACCACGCAAATACTATATAAACTAGTACGAAATACAACACGAAGAAAGAGATGCTTTTTCTCTTTCTCTTGCTTTCTTTTTATTTTTATTTTCTTTTCTTTTTTTTTCAACTTTGTTTTCGTCTTATGCTTCGCCAGAGAAGACAGAAGCTCATTCGAGCATGAGGGTGGTTATACGAGGGGGTAGTTGTACGCGCGTGCACACACGAAAGGGTGTAACTATTTCGAGAAGGAATATATTTTTAAAGTCGGCCCTTTCGAACGCAACTTCTCTTCCCCTCCTCCTCCTCCTCCTCCTCCTCCTCCTCCTCCTACTACTCCCTTTTTTTTCTTTTATTTTTGTTTCCTTCAAAGAAAAAGAATGAGAAACGCATTTCCTGCGCGTCCTCTTTCTCTTTCTCTCGATATGCTCATGGGACGACATAGAAACACAAAGTAGTCACGAATGAGATTGTGAAAGAAGAAAATGCACCGGGTGTATTCTGCCTTTTCTCTTTCTCTTTCTCTTTCTTTCTCTCATTTTTTCTTTTTTTTTTTACTTCAATACACTCGGTTGTTGTCAACTAATTGAGCAAGCTATTTCAAAGAAAGTTCATCCACCCCTTTCCCTTTTTTTTTCTTTCTAAACTCTCCTTTCATCTTCTATATCCTTTCTATTCTAATATTCTCTTTTTCTTTTCTTCGAATTATTAAATTCATCTTAATAAGTATATGAGTGATGATTGTTTAATGGTTATTGTTTATTTGATCAGTATATTATTATTTTAAAATACAATAATTGAAGTTGTAATATTAAACTGTTAAAAGGGCGGGACACGTATAAATACATCAAACGTATTGCTTTAAAGCTAAAGGTACAAACCTTTGTACTTTATATATAAATAAACGAAAAAAATATATTATTTAATAGTCTTTTTATTTATTTTAAGCATAAAAAGTAGTCAATAATAAAAAAAAATAAATAAATATATAAAAAATAATAAATAAATTATAAAAAAGCTACATAATTAAAAAAGGGAATTTCCCGATTAGCAAATTAAATAAAAATATCCACGAACGTAATAGTAAAATATAAATAATAAAAATTAATTAATTTTTATCAATAAAATATCACTGTATATAATTATTATATTAATATAAATAAAATTATAAAAAATATCAAATACCTCCTTCTCCAAAAATAAAATACATAATTAAAAAAAAATAAATTTATAAAATTAAATTCTTAAAAGTTCTAATGACACGTAACTTTTTATCCAGGAACGTTTAGTAAAATATAAATAATAAAAATTTATCAATTTTTATCAATAAAATATCACTGCATATAATTATTATATTAATATAAATAAAATTATAAAAAATATCAAACACTCCCCTTTCCACAAATAAAAGACGTTATTAAATAATAAAAATAAAAAATTAAAAAAAAAAATGTTATAAAATTAAATTCTTAAAAGTTCTAACGACACGTAACTCGTCTTACAAATTTAATGACTAATTTACGTTAACTTTGTAAAAACTTTAGTGTCAACTTAATTAGAAGGAACGTTTGTAAGATAGTAAAGGTAAATTAGGCTTTTCCTACATTTTTCCTTTTGGAAAATGTCTACCTGTTAGTTTCGTTCATCTAAAAAAATAAAGATAGAAAAGTTATAAGACGAGAAGTAAAAGGTCTCGGACAAATATTTGTCCGGTTTAAAAAAGATTGTTCTCTTTTAATGTCTCTCTCTCTCTCTCTCTCTTTCTCTTTTTCTCTCTGGGTAGTAACATCTTCGGCGTATCTATAAAGGAACATCGTTGACGTTTAAAGAACGCTCGTTAATCCTTAGGACGACCGGCTATAAATCCTGTCTGAAATAAAATGCAAATTTTTTTTCCCCACCCTAAGCGTAGGTTATTTAATTACAACGGCTGGACCATGGTGGTTAAGGGTTGTTTCGACGTAAACGTTAATACTTTTTCCCTCCATCCCCTTTTTCCTAGCTAACAATTCTTTTTATTCTTCTTCTTCTTCTTCTTCTTCCTCTAATTTCATTCCTTTTCAAATTTTTAAGTTTTTCTTTTATAGAAAATTTTTAACAATCTCATAGATATAATTGTCATAAAAAAAAAAAACAATATATATGTATGTATATATCTGATATAATGTTAACGTATAACATGTATCAAATAAATTACCAGTTAAAGTTTCGACTAACAGGGAAAAATCCTCTAAAAAAAAAAACAAGAAAAAAAAAAGAAATAGAATAGAAAGAAAGAACCAAGAAAAGAAGGGAGAGGTAAGTATTTGTTCTTTCTTCTCGTTATACTATGTACTCCGAGATAACCCTGAGGCGTTTCGTGATCCGTGGTTTTTTGGGAACTCACTTTCACTGTTTCAACGCTAAATATTGATACGACTTTGTTTGCTATCAAACAGTACGCGCCAAATGAGAAGCTTGAGAAAACAGCTAATTCAAATATACTTACATATCCACTTACGTATTTTAACACATAATCTTTGAATAATAATAATAATAACAATAACAATGTTTAAAAAGTAATAGTCAACAACTTGATCACGTTGGATTACTAGTTTCTGTCAACAGATCATTCAAGTCAAACAACTATGGGCATGGTTAATAAAACGAATGGATAACTCGTTTCAAAAAATAAAAAACAAAAACTGTACACTATTGAATTTAAAAAGACGATAAAAAACACGTAGTACCGGACAGGTATGAAAAGGTGTTAATAGAAAATTGACTGGAATCCGTAAAAAATACAATAATTTGAAAAAACAAAATATGACGGTATGTATTCATTAAATAGTATCATTGTATATTAAAACACGATATATAAAAAAATCTACAAATAATTTCCATTATAATCGAAATAAATGAAAAATAAATTAAAAATAAATAAATAAATTGAAGATAAATTAAATGAATGTTTTAACATCGATTGGATGTATCTCTTTCGATATATCAAACTACAAATACCGATACGTGTGAGTGAATCCTTTCAAAAAAAAAAAAAAAGAAAGAAGAGAAACAGAATAACGTATTGCAAACGGTGTCGCGAAATTGTGATAGTTGTGTAATAGTAATGGTAATAATATCAGTAGTGTAGTAGTAGTAGTAGTAAAAGCTTGCTTGCTTCCTCTTTATCGAGTTGAAGGGACGTTCGTTCGTTCGAGTGGGCCGACGAACGAAGCGTCGTACACTTTATCTCGATACTGTGATCAAAGCTTAATTGAAAAAGGGCTGGATCCCCAATGGAAACTGATACTACTCGAATACGATCAACACGGATATGCCAGTTTTGCTTTTACTTCTCCACCTTTCTGCGAACATTCGATCAAATGCAAATATAGGTTATCATCACCCTACTCCTACCCCTACCTCAACTTTACCCCTCCTCCTGTTCATCCTACTTTTACTTCAACTTCTATACTACCCCTCCTTCATCATCTATTTCTCTTTCTATATCTCCACCACTATTTTTTTGTTGTTTTTACTATCTATACCTTTCTATCTCTCTTATTCGTACAAAATCATTCAACTACAAAATTAAACTTAAATCGATATATTACGGTCAAACGATTCTTTATTTTTCTATACCTCCTCCTCCTCCTGCTTCTGTTTCTCTTCTACCTTCTATCACTTTGTTCGTCTACCAAAAATAAACAACAACGAGTAGAAATAATTTAACGAGTTTTCGTTATTCACAAAAACGTTAATCGTTCGCGATTCTTGTTACAAAAAGGGTAATACTACTATTCGTATTTATTCGTTTCGAGTATCAAAATGTGTTAGACTAGCGTATAAACCTCGTTCGTATTTTAGGGGATGTTTTTATTATTTTTTACCTTCTTTTTCGTTTCACTTTCATACTTTTTTTTTTTTTTGAAACGTTGTATTAAAATAGATTAAAATTGGAAGAGGGAGAAGAGTGGATTGCTTTCTTTTTTATATTTCAATCGTAGATTTCGTTACTACGATGTGAATAATATTGCAAAAAAGGATTCGAACTGTTGTCGAACGTGTAGCAAAAAAAAAAAGAAAAATAAAATAGGGGAGAAAAAAAAAATGGCGCGCAATGAAATCGCAAAAGTACCAACGGCAATACGCACCTGTGGATTCGTTTGGGTGTCGAAAGATTAAAGGATCCGCGTAATGTGCTTATTAGCGGATGGATTTAAAGCGAACACCAGACGCGTGTTCGTTGACTATCCTCCATTACATGTTCACCCCCTCCCCCTTGCCCCTATCTACTACCCTCTACTTTCAATCCCCATCCCAAATCCCCCATTTCCCAGTTTCCGTCTAGCTAGGTAGCTATCTAGTAATATATCTATCTCTCTTTATCTACAATTATACATTTCATCGAATTTTGTTTCGATAGAGATATCATTCAAACCGATAATCCTATCAGATATGTCCAATCGAAATCATTTAAAGGTCCTCAAATGAACGTTTTAATAATTATATTATACACGTATAAAATGATATAATATATAGATATAAATTGTGTAATTGATAAATGAGGAAAAGAAAAAATAAATATAAATAAAGAAACAAAAAGTAAGATAAATGTGCCCATAATTACAAAAGTTATTTAACATAAGTAAAAATTTAAAAAAATATATTAGCTTATCAGTTATTTCATACAAAATTTTTTTAAACTAAATATCAATATTAGTAAATAAATATTATTATAAATAATATTTCAACTAAATATAAATAAAGAAACAGAAAGTAGGATAAATGTGCCCATCATTATTAAAGTGATGTAATAGTAAATCAAAATTTGAAAAAAAAATGAGTTTATTAGTTGTTTCACACTACATTTTTTTAAACTAAATAAATTCAATATAATTGAAAACGATATTGTCAAAAATAAATCGTTAGATAATGTTTGTTATTTTATATAGAATATTATTATTATTATTATTATTATATATTATATATAATATTATATAGAATTTATATAGTGTTCAAATGTAATTTTTTAAATATCTGTAAATAAGAGATATATGACTTACAATTACACCACTTTCATAATTATGGGTACAAATAAATAAAATAATTATAAAAAAAAAATAAAAAATAAACCCATATATCAAAAAAGCAACCTTACTTCTTCGTTTCGTTCTTATTTAAACTTCTACTTTCGCATACATACATAAATACATGTATAATATTTATACGTCATAGATAATGCACGTGATATCGAGGTGCAAACAAAAGCGAACAAACCGATACTCTCTGCTCTTGTATCTAGCAAAAATACATATATGCAACCTCCTTGAATATTGCTGACATGACACGCACTCCTCTCACTCTCTCTCTCTCTCTCTCTCTCTCTCTCTCTTTTTCTATTTCTTTTATCTCGTTTCGTGTCCTCCTTTTCTTTGCTAATTGGCAAGAGATTTTAGCGAAGAACAATTAATTGCTCGAATAAGAAATAGTGAGATAGACAGAAACAGACAAAGAGAAGCGATAGAAATAGATAGATAGATAGAGAGAGAGAAAAGAGAAAGAGAGAGAGAGAGATCCTTTGATTTTTCCATTTGGTTTTACACCGTTTACCTGCTAATTAGTATCGCCATTTGAAAGAGCCTGCTAATTACCTGCCACACCAACGAACCAGAGAAAGAAAGAAAGAAAGAAAGTTAGCCAAAGTGAGAAAACGAGAGCAAGAGAGAGAGAGAGAGAGAGAGAAATACGATCGTTTTGTGATGCGCGTCTCGATCTACGACGAAGAAATGCGATTCAGTGTCGTTCTCCTGTTGCGAATGAGAGAGAGAGAGAGAGAGAAGGAAGATAAAAGAAAATAGTGAACGAAGTCAATGAAATATTCAGAGAGTAGAGGAGTAAAGAAAAAGAAGAAATAGAGAAAGAGGAGGAGGAGTAGGAGGAGAATGAAGAGAGTATAGTCAACGAATCGACAACGACATTGTTTACTTCCGGTGCATCGAGCTACGGATTTTTGAATAAGCACGATTAAAGCTCCTGGGGTTTCTCTACCTTTATTTTGTCTCTTTTTCTTTCTAATTTTTTTTTTTTACCTATTACTTTTTCACCTTTAATGAAAAATAATTAATCTCGTTATCTGTGGTAATGAATTTTTTGTTCTTCAAAATTAACTCGTTTTACGATTGGTCTAATATTAATATAATCATTTAATTTTTATATACGATAAAATGTTTTTAATGAAATATGTCAAAAAAATATTTGATCTTTAATATAAAAATAAACAAAATAAATGTTAATATAAAAAAAAAGATATTTTTATAAAATAATTAAACGTAAATTTAAAACAACATTAACAACAGAATTGACGTATAGAAATAAATAACAAATTAACTTGTTTTACGATTGGTCTAAATATTTTTTTTTTTAGCAATCATATATTATCTTTAAATATATAAAAACAAAAATAAATGTTAATATAAAACATATTTGTATAAAATAATTTAAAGTAAATTAAAGACAACAACTACAACAAAAATGACTAATAGTAAACTAAATAGAAACAAATAACAAATAGTAAAATAATAAAAGAAAAAAATATTAATTTAATCCCACTCGTCACCCGGTAATTTAAAAATAAAAAAAATGACACTTAACGTGAGTAAGTAAACAAACATACATTTATATTCGAAGACGTTTATCGAATAATAAAAAAATTTTTTATTCGATAAATTTCAAATGATAAAATTCAAACATCTCTAATCCCGTTATATCACACGTTAATTTAAAACAACAATAACAACAAAAAACAACAAAAAACAACACTAACATTAAGTAAACAAATAAATACAAATACATATATATCATTGTCCACAATGAACAAGGCAGCCAACAATTCGATCGAAGTACAATTTTTAATTATCAAATATTTTAATTAACGCAAACAAAACATCCACTTATGAAATGATTACTATTCAATGATGAACAGTTAACGAAGGTAAACGTTAGAACTAGAAGGAACTAGAATGTACTAGAAAAACTAGATAAAAATAAAAAAAAATAAAATAATATTAGAATTACAATAAAAAAAATAAAAAGTAAGAGTACGTTTTATTCTAACAACTCTCGAAAGGTAAGATGTTAAAAGATGTGTGTTTGTATTTCTCGAAGATTTGTTAGTTGGTATGTATTTGTGTGTCTCGCGTCAAAGAGAGGTACTGCTCCCGGTCGCGGTTCACGGGCCACTGAGAGGGAAAGAGAACTTGCGTCCCCTCTTTGGCTCAGCTTCGTCGACACCAGCACGCCGACTCGATTTTACTCCCCCCTCTTTTCCCTATCCCTATTCCTATCCCAATCCCAGTCCGAGTCCCTCTTCGTCCCTTAGACGCGCAAGTAACACATACACGTATATTTTACTTTAGGTGTATTACACATGTATATACAAAACCTCAACACATCAACACAGTAACGCACGTCACGCGCATTGCGCGTAACTATACCAAATGCAAAAAATGAAATAAAAAAAAAGATCTACCCTCTATCATCGTCACCACCACTACCATTACTACTACTACTACTACTAGTATTCATGTAGAAAAGGCTATTATAACCATCATTCCCTTCACCAGCATCAATGACGATATTCCCTTTGAACGTTTTCACTCGTGATCGACTGTTATCTATTTTTTTTTCTTTCCTTTTTTTTTCTATTGTTCGTATTCTCTCACTCGTGTCCGTTTCCTAACGAATGTATACATGTATATATACAGTATATTGTATTATTGTGTCTATTATCTTGTCTATTTTTTTTTTCTTTTCTTTTAAATTAATCGATTATCTACAATACTTTTGTTCAATCTCGCGGAAATACATATATATATGTATATCGTTTCTTTTTAATAGAAAAACAATATATACATATATACATTTAATAAATAGAATCGAATGATACGAGTTTGTATAAAATAATAATACACCATGTTGATTTTGATTATTTTTCAAACGTCATTGCGACAAACAGCTTTCTCTTCTCTTTTTATCTGTCTTTCTCTCCTGGTATTCTGGGACGGATCGAAGCACGAAAGCTCGACAGACCTATGTCCTCGACCTTGAAATGCAAGAAGAGAACATACTCGCGATACATGACCTTCAAAGTTCGATCGACCGAGACACATCTATTTTCACGTTCTGTTTTTTTTTTCAACGAATATGCGTTAACAATAATATGACAAAACCGATAATAAAACTTGAACTCTTATCGATTTCATATTTTAGTTTATTTTCTTTCATTTTTTTCTGTTTATTTAATCCTATCTTCAATTTATACGACAATAAAATAATAACTTTCGTTGATATAAGTTATTACTACTAAACAAGTAGTCTCGTTTACCTATATAAATACGTTTAATTAACCATCGTAATTTTCACTTTAGAAAATTCATCATTTTTTAATCATTTAACCTCATTTTCTTTTAATTAATAAAAAAAAAAAAAAAGACGTTTTAAATGTGTCTGTAGATGTTAAATAGAAATCGAGAGAAGAAGGTCGCGAGCTAAATTTATCGCTAAAACATGACGCGAACTTTAGCAACAAGTGTCCGGTGGTGCTAGTGCCGCACTGTACTCCTCCTTCCTTACATTCCCCCTCCTCCTCCTCCTTCACCACCTCCGTCTCCTCATTCTGCTACACCATCTTCACTTTCTTCCAGTAATAGTAGTAGTATGATAGTAGTCACTAATAGCATTACGAATCGTTGTAGTTACTCGCATGCTTCTTCGCATTTTTAATAGAAATCGTTTCTATTATTTTATTTCTTCTATTCTTTCATTTTTTATTTTTTTTTTTTTATTACAAATGATAATGTGAATCCTGTTTTAGTCGTGCATAATTATGAGATATACGTTACGTTACATTTACTTTTTTTCTTTCGTTTTTTTTCTCTCTTTCTATCGAAGGATAAAGGTAGAAACAAAAACGGGCTAATTTAGAATCCACATGGAAGGTACGTCAACTTTAATGACGTAATAGGTGAGATGAGAAATACTGTCTCGTGGTTTTTTGGCTTGGAAATGACTATAGCAATGTTGAAAATGGGAAATTTGCCAAATCCTTATACGAGAACGAGACTTCGGCTCATTCACGTGCGAATTGCATCTCCTCCTCCTCACCATCATCCTTCTCATTTTATTCTCAAAATCGTTCTGTAATTTCCCCCCTACTCTCTTTTAATTCATCCTTTTTCTATTGAATCATTTGGAAATAATTATAACATATTCATAGTTAACATTAAACATATCTCAAGTTCATGTATAACAATTTCATCATCAAAAAATCATATGTTTAACTATATATATGTCTGCATAACAAAAAAATGTACTATATTTATATAATAAYAATACTTGATTCAATAAAAAGTATTTTTACTATTGGTCATGTTTAATGTTAATGTTTAACATTAATTGGTGAAAAATATATGCTTGTGTAAACCCTGTTACGGGTATGTATGTTTCTATATATGTCATTCTACATATATACACCTACGTGCTAGCTTTCTTTTTTTTGTTAATGTTAAACATAAGAAAAGGTTCTACAAAATTATTTACCAAATCAAATAATAATGTCCAATCGAAGTAAACACCTTGAAATAAATTATTGAGAAGCAACACTTTAAAGGACTGTAAAAAAAAAAAAAAAAAGAAATAAAGAAAGGATTCAATTCGAAGTTCAGTGTTAAGAACCCGACTTTTCATGAGGTATTGAGAGCAACCTGTAAACTTCCCATTCGAAAGGATTGAATGCGTTTACTATCGTTGCGAAAATAAACCTTTCAAATTGAAGAAAAGAGAAATGCATTTGGTTGGTAGTCTGTCACGGTTTTCACATATCACGAAAGAAAGAAAGGTAAGAAAGAAGGTTAGATGATAGACGACAAGTCCAAGTTTAACTGAGTAGGTTTGGTATCCAAGTAGACGTGGTGTTAGAACCGAAAGCCACGAGTTTGTTCTTCAAGTGTTGTTTTACGCTCTGAGGTAACAACGTCACTGAATAAAGCTATCACGTAGGTGTATATATACATATATGTACACATACATACTCGTAACAGGGTTTACACAAGCATATATTTTTTACCAATACGATGACAACCTTGAGAAATAGAAGAAGAAGAAGAAGAAGAAGAAGAAGAAAGAAACGTAAAAAAACAGGTAAGAAAGAATATAACATTTAAACATCGTGATAAGATATAAATTATCTGAACTTTGAGATAGGTCAACTTAGATAAAAAAAAAAAAAAAGAAATAAATCCACCTTACCTCCAACCATCCCCACAATTTCTACGTTTGTACCATAATTGAGTAAAGTATATAAATGAGTGGTATAAAAAGAAAAGAAAAAAGGAAGAAAAAAATCAAGAAAAGATTAGATACGATTTACGATTGAGTTAAGTTTGAATAAAACACCGTAGAAACTCTTTAGGGGGTGATTAATCGATCCGATACGTTAATTAACTTACGAACTGACGTGCTTTCATTATTACCCCGGGAGGGTTCTCACGCGGGTAACTACTATGCCAGGAATTTTAGTGAAATTCCAGCTGCCCGTTAGGCTCGTGTCGTGAATTTTGAAAGACTCGTGACAATGTCAGTGTAAGAGAGAGTGAGATAGAGATAGAATGAGTGAGTTTGTGCGAGTGAGATCGTATGAAGGTTCTAATTTACGCCAAGTTCGAAAAGCCACGATGAATTCCATAGTTGATTGTTCGAATTCAACAGGAAGAGAAAGAGAGAGAGAGAGAGAGAGAGAGAGAGAGAGAGAGAGAGAGAGAGAGAGAGTGAAAAGTTCTTTTCTAATATGTAAAAGGATATTTAACAAAGAAAAAGACAAACGAATGAAAATAATACAACAACCAAAAAATAGGGTAGATCAAAATCGTTTTCAGTTTGATAAAAGAGTTGTAGACCTTAGGTTTGGGTCCTTTAAAGTTGCCCTAAGTGGATTTTCGACTGGAATCAGCGATAAACTCTGTAGAACGAGAAGTAGAATCTTCCAACCCCTCCACCCCAACCCCAACCCCTTTCCCTTACTTTCTATTTTTCCTCTCATTCTTATTCTCATCCTAAGTTCGTATCCTTTTGCTTGCTTCGTAGAAATAAGTCGCGGTGAACTGACTCACTATTCGTCTTCTTCTTATTCTAGTCGACAAACAAAATCAATATTTAATTTTACGGACTTTTGTCGTGTTCTGACAGGTAAAGAAGCAGCAGTAATAAAGGAAGAAAAGAAGAAAGGATATAAAAAGAGTGAGAGAAAGGAAGGAAGGAAGGAAGGAAGGAAGGAAGGAAGGAAAAGGGACCTGTCGGAGGAGAAGACTCCTTTCGAATCTTCCAAACTCGATAAAGCTTCTGAAAATCGAGCTTCTCAGAGAATTCTTCCCTCTTTCACCTACTCTTACTTCTTTTCCGTCTATTGAGAGGGAGGTTGCTATCATCGTCCTACGCATTTATATAAAAATGCACGAATTTCTCTAGTGGACTTTGAAAAGCATTTCTAACCATTTACCTTCACATTTTATTCCTTTCCTTTTTACCTTTATAGTTTTCTTTTTTTTTTGCTCTTGTCATGTAGAAATATATATATTATTTATAATAGGATTATAATATGTTTACATATTAAATAGATATGTATTATATTATTTTTATATATCAACAATAATATAAATTTAAAAAATACATATATATTTTAATATATTTTTCTTTAGAATAGAACTTATATATTTTTTTAATAATATATTTTTAATAATAATTTTTAATAATTTAATTTAATATAAATATATTATATTAATAGATATGTATTATATTATATTTATATATCAAAAATAATATAAATTTGTTATATATTTCAATATATCTTTTTTTTAAATATAATTTATATATTTTTTTAACAATATTTATTATATAAAATTATTATAAATAATTTAAAAAGAAAAGAAAAAAATTATCAAATGATATTCGTCAGGATACTTTTTTCCCACGGCACGTGAATAAAAAAGAAAGACAAAAAGAAAAATAAACAACCAACCATCCAGACTCGTATATAGCAAATACTAATTGGACTTGTGCACTCCCGACGATTTCTCGATGATAACTGCTATTCGATATGTATATGTATATATATATATACATGTACAGGTAATAATGGTTCAATTACAGGGGCACGATCGAAACGTAATAAAGGCCGAAACGTTACGATAACCATTATCCTTTATCACCGTTGTCGTCGTATTTGTCGTAGTCGTCATAGTTCTCTTCCTTTCATCCTACTACTCCTCGCTATTGTTTATTATTATTTTTTTTCTAATTATTATTATTATTATTATTATTATTTGTAATATATAGTTGTTGTTTCTCTGGCCAATCATAGTTGACAAAATTGACTTCCATTTAAAATAAACGAAATTGATACCTTCGTCTATATAGACATTTTTCATCAAACTTTTTGTAATTATTTTTTGTCTTGTTTTGTTTGTACTATCATGTTCCCACAACACCCTCACCTCTCTTCAACTAACCTTCTACACCCCCTTTTTTTTTCGCGATGATATTGCACGCAATTCGTTTCGTCGACAACGAAAACGAAAGTAATATCGTTTCCTGTTGGTATTAATTTTATCGATTAAAGTCACGGAAATGAAGGTTTCATCGTCTCCTACACCACCTACCCTTTTTCTGTTATTGTTTTCCTTTTTATTCAATTTTATTTATTTGTATTTTTTGGGGGTGGAAACTTTTACTCTTTCTCTCTCTCTCTCTCTCTCTCTCTCTCTCTCTTTGTTTTTTAATTCTGTTTTACTCTTTATTCGCATAAAGAGAGAAAGAAGAACAAACGAACAAGGTTGTAAAGTTTTCTTTTACGGTTGAAATTAACGAAGGGCAGAAAGCAAAAAAAAAAGTAAGAAAGTAAAAGAATGACAGAAAGCGTAAGAATAAAAGGTTCGGCTTTGGCGTTAGGCAAAAAAAGGGGCTTGGAAGAAAAAACAAATATATCGCCTAGGGTAGTAGCACCCTTTTTAATTGCGAACTTTAATGAAATTTAATAACTAAGGAAATCTGTCTTACACGAGAAAACGTTAAAGGGTCCTCGATTAATACGCTAGATAAATATAATAGTTGTGTTATGATAGGGTAAAAAGAAAGCTAAGTTAAATAAAAAAAAAAAAGGGTAAAAGAGAGAGAGGAAGAAAAAACGCAGCATCCTCTTTCCAAGTAGAGAGTGGTGGTGGTGGAGAAAAAAAAAGTTAATTCGAGAAAGTAACTGGGTTGGTGGGGGTAAGGGAAGATAAAACGTCTTTGATAAGAACCAAGGTTGATACTTATCCAAGTAAGCTCGAGGAAAATAAAAAAAAAAAAAAACGAACTGAAAGAACTGAACGGAAGACGAGAAGCATGAAGAAAAGGTAATCGAGGAGAAGAAGGAAGTGGCTGAGGGGGGGGGATGGGGGGGGGGAAGAGGAAAATGACATACATAAAAAAAAAATAGGTAAGCCTGAACGAGTGAATCTCGTGTTCCGTTCCAATTCGAAACACACGGAACGGCGTGTCGCGTAATTAGGGTGCGGTGTCATTAGCGTCATTAGTAGGATTCTCCTAAAACGTTAGTCGGTGCGATTAGCAAGACGTGATTTATTAGAAAGACGTACTCTCGAGTAAATGGTCTTCTATAATAGAAACTACATATATATATATATATATATATATGAATGTACCTATAATAGAACTTAGGTTGTCCATTAAAGCGTGAGAGCAAAATTACATGAAAATGTATTTAAACGAGTGTAATCGGTTCGTTCGTAATTAATGAATTCGATTATCACGATAGAGTACCCAACAGTCCAATCACGTACCTCCGATCCTAATAACCTTTAATGAACAATGATAGAATAAAAAGGGTTTTTAATAAAGTTTCGAATTAATCTTATTATAAAACAAAAACAAAAATAAAAATAGAGAAAATAAGTAAAAAAAAATCAACATTTGTTTGATCAATTTGTTCGAGAATTTATTTCAATAAAATTGTACATATATGTTTAACTACCAACACAATGATTATTATTATCAAGATAATAAAATTATTTCTATTCGAATAAATTTCAATTTATATTCAATTTTGGTATTTCGTTAGTTTGTTAAAAAAGCGTATTATTTATGATTCACGTTCGAGTTATGTGTTAGCCAACTGTGTGTGTGTGTGTGTGTGTGTGTGTATGTGTATGCTATGTATGTGTAGGTATGTGTTTCCTCATTTCTCGTGCTCGAATTATTATTATTATTATTATAATTATTATTATTATTACCCTTTGCTCGTTCATCCGACGACAACGGTGACGGTGACGACGATGATGACGACAAACACGACGTTTTGATACCACTACTACTCTGATTCACGTATTTTTTAACGACGTGTCGTATGAAAAACGTCAGCGAGATATTCACCGTACAAAAGGAGAGAAAGAGATTTAATTGGAAATGTCCATTACACTACTCTTGGACGAAAGACACAGGGACATAATTATATACTTGTTTAGCTTACGAAAAAAGGGATTTCCTTCTTACTCTTGTTATCAAAGAGAAACCTCTTATTAAAAAAAATTATTTTTAAAATAAAAAAAACTTTTTATGACTTTAATTTGAGAGATCTTACGCAAAGTAGTTTAAAAAAAAATTGAAACAAAACAAAATTATGATTCTCTAATTAAATATTATTTATCTATATATATGTATTTATTTATAAAATATTTACTTTATTAATTATTTTATAATATTAATAATTTTAATATGAAATAAATGATACAATTAATGATTTTAATGTAACAGTAATTGAGAATAGAAAGTAGGTACTACAATAAAGAAAACAAATACCTGTAAATATGTCAATAATTATAACGGGTTATTAATTAAACAAAATATTAATAATTAATATTTTTTAAATTTAATATAAACCTTTTGAAAAATATATTAAATAAATCGAGACTAATCGATTAATTCCAATTATCTATAAACGTGTAAAATAATTGTCACAATAACTGAAATCAACAAAATATTAATAATTAATTGATAAAAAAAATAAATTCTCCCACGATATATAAAATAAATTGTTGTAATTTATTTTATATAAACATCAGACAAAAATATAATAAACGTTTAAAAACACATTCTAATCCTTTAAATAATACAAAATGGAGTTTCCTAACGATAATGGTAGGGATGAAGAGAAGTGGACAAGGAGGTGGGTGGTAGAGAATCGATTGTTCGCGTCACAAATCAATGAAATTAATGACGGCGGTGGGTTGATATAGCTTAAGTGTATTGGCATTCCTTCAAGCGTGCCAGGATCGTCATTGTTCTGCGTTGCACTATGATTTCACGCAGAATCCTGCACACACACACACACACACACACACTCTCTCTCTCGAATTTTGATTGAGGAGAGAACATCGAAACCCCTTTTTTCGTTTACAGGGACGACCAACTATTTCTCGACTAACACAATCGGTTCATTTTTCGTGTCTGCTTTTTAAACTTTATACGAGTCTCTTCTATTCTCTCCTATTCCTTTGAAAAAAAGAAATCAATGGGGGTTCGTTTACGAGAAGCTGCTTGGATTAAAAAAAAAAAAAAAAAAAACTGAATAGAAAAAAATTCCAAAATCACCAAATCATATGCATTTTGATATAAATAAATCCAATCGTTTTACGTACGAATTTATATTATATGAAATATTTATACACACACACTTACACACACACCGAAAAAAAATAAATAAATAAAAGAAGACCCCCGTAGCAACACACCAAAAGTGACGTAATAAAAATACAGTTGGAATACTTTGATTGCATTTTTTTTTTTTTTTGTTATCACCCCAATTTTATTGTTTTACATTTTCTGTATTTTTTATTTCATTTTTTTTTTTCGTTTCTTTCTTTTTTTTTTCTGATTGGTACTATATACATCCAGCAACCAACCGCGTGTCGCGGCAATATTTGACAAAACAAATCTGTAAATACTTTTGAACCGGAGTTGCATCGATATTTACGCTCGCTCTCGCGTAAAACGACCCCGTCGTTCGTCCCCTTCACCCTCTATCCCTTGCCCTCCTCCCACAGCTATCGATCTCGTTCGTAATCGTTCGAGAATAAAACGACAAACGACGGAAACAATATGGAAATAACAAAAAAGGGATTTCAAACAAAAAGAAAAATTATTCGTGAGTTACAGTTTTAATTCGTACAACGAAAAGGGCTCGACGTTAGCTAACTTTACCCCCGTTCATCCCTTCCAAAGTTCGCGAGTAAAAAAAAGAGAAAAAAAAGGAAAAAGAAAAAAAAGATAAAAGGAAGAGAATGAGAAATTTAACGGGGAGTAAGGTGGAAGGAAGGTAGGGTTGAAGAAAAAATCTGAAAAATTTGAAATAACGCAGGGAGACAAAAAAAGGGTCGTATTCGTCCTAGTAGTCCTAACCGGGTGGCAAAAAATAAAAAAAAATAAAAAGGAAGAAAGAAATGAATAATTCACACGGATGAATATCGTGGCATTAAAGTTTCTCGCACGTATCTACGTGCATGCGTGCATACGTGCGTGAATGTGTGTGTGTGTGTGTGTGTGTGTGGTGTTTGGTAGCAAGCTTTTCCTCCACTGGCGAAATGTAACCTCTTACCCTTTTCATGTCCTTCTGTTTTATCTCTTTTTCGCGTACATATTTGTAAGATATATTTGTAAAATTATTTCCTTTTGAGCTCCTCTTTTTTCTTTTTTGGCTTCTTCTTCTTCTTCTTCTTCTTCTTTCCCATTTTATCCCTTCCCCTCCCTTTCTGTAGCCCATCTTTGAAAGATTACGTGACGAGCTAAGCCAGTAGAGAAAACGTGCTACGTCGTCCCTAATAAAAATTGCATTCCAGGCTTAAGTTGTCGCGGCCACTGGGACTGGTTACGCTAACACACCACACATACACGCATACCCACACACTCAGACAGATATCTATGGTATAGTAAAAAAAAAGTAAAGTAGAGTAGAGAGTGTTAGGAAGGGAGAAAAAAAAAATGTAACAAAACGGGTGTGTTGGTAACGCCCTTTTTTGTAAACGTAAGTTAAGTTTAAATCGTGTGGGATCAAATCTCTCGAGAATCTTCTCCTTATTCTTATTCTTCTTATTTTGGTTTTGTGTGTAAAGGTAAGAAAGGAAGGGATGAATGTGTCTAGGATAAAAGGGGGGGGGGAATCCTGCTTTCCAATGACACGCCATCCGTGTCGGTACTAATCCGAACTAAGGAGGTTAGACGTCTGGATAGCAGACATTAATTCGATGCAATGTCTCTCTCTCTCTTCTCCTATCTCTAAGAACCACACTTGGAATCAGCGACCCTTCTAACGTTTACACCACAAAACGATTCGTTGCATCGTGCTTTCAAAACTATTCCACCAATTTAAACTTTTTATTCTCATCCAATTATTTTTTTCTTCCAACAAGTCAAAAGACTTAGACTAACGTTGTTTGACATTTTTTTTTCTTTTCTATTCGTGTAATACACCTTATGTATTTTCTGAAGAACAACCGATTGATAATCCTTTTTCAAACAATTCAAACGAAATAATTTCAGATTAACAAACTTTGCCGGTAATCAAAAATAATTTTACCAAACACACAACAACATCAAAAAGAAGAAGAAAGAAAGAAAAAGAAGAGGACGAAAACAAATCGTATGATATAGGTGAGATTATCCTTCAAGGAGTATCCTCTGTCAGAGGTATAAAAAATCTTCAAGGAAAACCCAACACCCTTAACCTGATGAAAGGAAAGGACCGAAAAGACACCGCGGTTAGGAACGATCTGTTGTTTATTCGAGCACACCAATGGGGAAATAGAGAGGCCAACGGGGAAATGGAACGCATCGTTTCGGTTTCGTTATTAGAGAAAGAGAGAGAGAGAGAGAAAAGGTATATGATGAATTACCAGCAAACGCATCCATCACTGTCATAAACAGAAGCAAGTGGAAAGAGACAGAGAGAGAAGAGAGAGAGAAGAGAATCGGGCGTGCCGTTGAAACCGTAAACTCTGTTTCTCCTTTTCCCTTCTCCCCCAGCACCCTATACTACCCCAGAACAAACCCACTAGCTCGTCCAGTTCTCTATGTGCAATTCTAGCAAGCAGAATGCTCGTTCACTAAGATAATTACCTTTCCGTTCTAATAATAACCGGTAAAGCATATACCCTGGCCGCTTAACGGTTCATTAAATATTATCTTCTGATTTTGACGCTTTCTCTCTATTTCGTTTCTTTCTTATCCAATGAGAAGGAAAAAGATAGAGAGAGGAACTTGCTCCGATTACGAACGGCAATCGTCGAGGATACGGTCTGAATATGTAATAGGGTAAAATTCGGCTGGAAAGGATCCTCGGGAATTAATTGTCACCTCGAGCGTTGCGACGAATTACACTTCGCTCGAACGGAGATGCAAATTTCACGAATGAACGCTATGGAGAGTGAGTGAATGAACGAACGAATTGAGTAAGAGAGAAAAGGGCAAAAGTAGTCCTACTCCTCTTCCTCTTACTTTTCCTTCTGAAGTAAACGAAGCAGAAAATTCGGGATATTATTTGGAGAGGACGTTATAAGAAGAGAAAGTCTAACAGAATTTCGATGTTTCAAAGAAGACGTGTATAATAATAATAATAATAATAATAATATTAAGAAGAAGAAGAAGAAGAAGAAGAGTCAAATATGTTCGAGGTGTGAGTTCGTCGATTTAATTATAGCCAGACGATATCCGGTGATGTTTCATGCTGCTCCTTCTGCTTCTACTTCTGCTACTGCTACTGCAAACCCTTGATGCTGGTGCAAGCAAGCAAGTAAGTACGWCAGAAGAAATGTTACTGCCCCTTCAGCAGAAATTATCGAAGCTGCGAACGAGTAGACTAGGTAGAGTAAGTAGGTAGGTAGGTATAGGTAGGTATAGGTAGACATAGGTAGGTATAGGTAGGTAGGTAAGTTGGTTGGTACGGTTTAACGTTCGTCGTAAGATTTTAGCGGCTCTTCGCGAGAGTTAAGAGAGTTACGACTCCGACTGGCATAACTTCTAAGATCAACCCGTGCCTTGCAACGATCTTCCTACAAATACCTGAGTAAAAGAGAGAGAAAGATAGAGAAGGTGAATACTCTTGGATAGATAGATAGATACTTACCAACTACCAGTATGAGTCAAGTAGAAAGATGAAACTATTTCTCCATACTTATGCTACTGGCTGACAATATGACCATAACGCCGTCGTCACTGTGAAGCGGATCTTCACTACTATTCCAGCTCTCTATTTTAATCCAGACACTGTCGTCGTCTTCTTCTTATTCTTTCTCTTTCTATCTTTCGAGGACAGAAGGACGGTACCGAGCGTTGAGCGTGAAACGAGGAGCCGAACGAATGGAGATTACACCAAAGGAGAGAATGAACTGCTCAGAGCTCACATTGGAAGAACCCCAAGAAGATATAGGGAGTTAAACGTACACTGAGAAAAGGGAGAAAGACGTAAAAGACGAGAGGAACTTAGGTTTAATTTTATAAATAGCGTTACCAGGAAGAACCTCTCTCTCTCTCTCTCTTACTATTTCTCTTTCTTTCTCTTTCTTACGGTTAATAAGTCTCCAGCGTTAGAAAACACTTCCGAGCACCAATTGAAGTCCGCCGAAAGGAATATAAGGGGAACGAAAATCCCTCAACTTTTCGTTCCTATCTACTCCGTAGAAAACGATTTCGAGCTTTGCAATTAGTCATCGAGCGACGTCTGAATTTTACCCTGATTCATGATCTCATACCTATACATACACACATATGCACGTACATATGCACTTCTATTTGTTTTTTTTGGAATACTCAACACCATAGTTTCTTTATAATATCTTTTTTGGATCTCTCTCCCTCTCTTTCTCTTTCGCTACTACGGGCCACTATAATGGCCTTCCATAAAATGCCGTGTATTTTACATACAACGAACATACGCAGTTATAGCACATCAAATATCCCATTATGGACGTGTAATTTTAGTGTTTTATTTCTTTCAATTAAAAACAGTTAATATTAGTAACAAAATTACTTAAAAATATAAAGTGCAGTTTCGATGTTGCACGTATTAGCAACCCGTACAGTAGAAGTAACGCTGCAGAAAACACGCTCGTAGCAAAAGGGCTAATGATAAATAATATAAAAAGAAGGAACTAAAAATAAAAAGAAATAAATTTGAAACTTGTATGTATTCGAATTGTAACATAGAATTATGAAAAGAAATGAAAAACAAAGGTCAGGTCTCGTATGCATTAACTATATCTATATATATGCAGTAACAGGGGAAGAAGAAAAAAAAATAAAGAAAGAAGTAAAAGGTTTCGAAAGAGAGATGCAAGAAGGGATGGGGGTGGGGGTGGGGTAGATTTTCACTTTACGATTGTCTAACCTAATCCACCTAAAGGTCGCTCGTAATACGCGGAAGTTTCGTTCGTGACGAGGTACGACGATTGGTGTCTCTCTCTTTTTTATTTCTTTCGACTATTTATTTTTTTTTTCTTTCTTTTTCTCTCTTCCTAAGGTTTTCTTCTCTTAGTATCTAAGAAACGCGACCCGACGCTCGCAATTCGCAAAATATTGCACGGGCCAACCCTATTTTGCATTCGCTTATTCACGGAACAACTTTGCTCTTCTTCTCGGCCCACATAACTACGACGAAAACTACGAATAAGGTGGAGCTAGAGAGGAAGGAAAAGGGAGGAGGGTTTCTTTCACTTATTCTTATTTCCCTTATATATATATATTCAACGTATTATGAAACTTTACGACGAGTTGGTAGTGTGTGGAATTATCAAATAATATTTCATTAGAAATGCGGTTTTAATAATGAAATGAATGGGATTCTCGTTTTTCATTTTGGGTACAAAGAATTTTGACAAGTTGTTAGGAAAGATCAAAAAGAAAAATAGAAAGAAATGTAGATTAGAAAATTTAATTATGTTAGCCCTTTGCACTCGAGTGGCGCCGAATTAGCACCAAATTTAAGTGGCAACTTTTGTTACTATAACTGCTCATTTACGATTTGTGATAAGATTTTTCTTTTCAGATAAACATAAAGGGTTGAAAAGGGACTTTAAAGTTTACTCTGATCGTAATACACCTGGAGGTAGGTGGGAAGTTACATGTTATTCTGATACGTGTTCTAATAAACACCTAGGATGCATCTTGGATATGGTTTTACGAAATATCTTACCAAAACTTATTACAGAGTATAATATTTCTCAAATTTTCTTGTTTTTGATAGAAAAATAAATAAATTGGTGAAATTTGATTATTTGTATACGTTTGTTTGTTTATAAATGACTTTAAAGTATTGTACATGTAAAATGTTTCTCTAATTTGGCTGAAATCGTCTCGAGTTGCTGGGTTGTGCAAACAAAAAAGGTTTCGAGTGTCAAAAGGTTAAATTATATTTAAAATTAATTTAAATAATTTTTGTTTAATTATACATCTACTTTTTCTACGTAATAATAATTATTATTATCATTGAAACCAAACTTGAATGCAAACATTATACTATGCACCAATTGAATTACTTTAACACAAAATAACATAATGCAACAAATGCAAGAATTATGTAAAATTAAATTTAACTAAAATATAATAATAATTATATTTTGTTGTATTATAAATATACGTATATATAGTTACAAAAAAAAAAAATTAAAATCATTTAAAAGTAAATCAAATATTACGTTTGTAAGATTGAATATTTATGAGCATTATTTTTATTTTTGTTCTTTGGCAATCAAATTCACTTTTATTTTTTCACATAATCTTAAGACATTTTAATCGGATATATCGTATATTAGAAAAAGATAGATCAGATTATCAAAAGGGATAGTAATTTAAGTATAATATAAAACCTAACGATCTAACGTTTCTTTTCTCGTTTCCTTTTCTCCTAATGGGGGTACCTAACCGCAACATTCCAATTACTTCACTGAATGGAAAATATCTAGGAGAAAACGGATACTATAGATTTCAGATAAAATCGTAGATTGTAGTGAAGAGCAAAAGGGTTAGTAGTTGTGGTAAAAAA
>NW_015148972.1:705376-720721 GCF_001465965.1 Polistes dominula | reverse complement strand
AGGAAAACGCGTACCCTCCCACGGTTACTGGCTTCTCTTCTTCTAATTGAAATTCTTCGCAGCGAGTACGAGAGTTAGCGGGTTGCTCGATTTAAAAAAAAAAAAAAAAACAACAAAAACAAAACAAAGAAAAAAGAAAAGAAAAAGAAAGTACGAAAAGAAGGGCGAAAAATTGAAAGGTGCGACTACGGAAGTGGAAGTAAACACGATTTGAAAAAGAAACCCTTTCCCTTTTTTCTTTTTTTTTTTTTATTCCCATTAGTCTCACCATTGGCAACTGACATACTCATAAATAATATTGATACACATGTGTGTATTTAATTAATTTATTTTTTTATTTTCAAAGAAAAAACAATACGAAATCTCGATGGATACGAGAAAAAAGGGTAGAGGTGAGCGTGGGGGTGGTTCGAAAGATTTCACACGAACGTTAGTTAATAGACGCAAAAAAGACAAAATGAGTTATCCCCTTCCCCTCCACATACACTCACTTACTTATTTATTTACTGACATATACATAGAGGTGTATATTGCGCACCTGTTAGGTTGGCAGAGAGTTTCCAGCATTGAATTAACTCCCGAACAATATATCGCCTGCCATTGTGTACCAAGCCGAGCGCGTTGAGCTTCTGCGCTTGGCTACTTCATTTATCAAGTTAAACAATGGACCACTACCACCACCAGCACCACTTCGAGCCCCCCCCCACTCTTTCACCATCCCACTTTCTCTCCTCCCACACTGTCTTTCTTACAGCCCATAACCACGCACCTTCACGCCGCCGAAGGCTTACAGGGAAAATCTCTTTCTTGATAGTAAAGCCTTTTCCCTTTCCCTTTCCTTCACTTCTCTCATTCACCCTCTCTCTTCTCTTTTCATTTTTTCCCAGCACACCCCATCATATCAAGCTTGGATAGAACTTTGATTTTTTTCTTTTCTTTTTTTTTTTTTTTTTCATCGTGAAACCGTTTTATTAACACCAATAGAGAAAAATTATCTCACTGAAAAAGTTACTTTTTTAATAAATATTTTTTATAGACGTATATAATCATTGATATTTGTCTTTTTTTTCCTATAGTAAATATTTAATACTTATATATATATAATAATAATAATATATATTATTATATTAATTTTATACAATTTATAATATACATATATTAATTTTTTTATTATATATTTAAATTAATTATATTTAATATTATATATATATTACGAAAAAGTTACTCATAAGTTGGATAACAGCTAAGGTGGAAAAGGAAGAGGAAGAAAGTTGTGTGTGTGTGAGTGCGTGTTAATATGTATATATACAGTATACACAGTAATTTTTTATTATATATTTAAATTAATTATATAGAATATTATATATATACATATATTTTGCGAAAAAGTTACTCATAAGCTAAGTTGCAGGAGAAGGAGGAAGTGTGTTTGTGAGTGTGTGTGAAAGTAACGAGTATCTTTCAATGCGTTCAATTCGTTCAATTAACCATTAACAATATATAAATTACTATGTTTAAACTATTGATAGATTTAATGGTACCAAACCCCATCAACCCTTCTAAGACACAACCATAACCACAACCACCTTCCACCAATCTGCCATGTCCAGCTTCCCTGCGAATGATTTAATGGGGAACCACCCAAGATTCCTTGTTTATCGCATTTAATATCGATCGATTAAGATTTTAACTACAGACCATTATAAAGTACAAAAAAAGAGGGGGGAAAAGAAAATAAAATACAACAAATAATAAAAAATGTAAATAGGAAAGTAGAGTCGACGAAAGAAGGCGTTCTCGATTTTTACGAGGAAACCACCAGTTACCAGATTAGAGAAAAAGATTTTCCCCTGGAGGAAGAAAAGTAGACAAGAGGAAAAGAAAAAGAAGAAGAAGAAGGAAGAGAGAAATGGCGAGTAGCTTCTTCGTCTGAGATTTTTCTTAGGAAGATACTATAACATGGTGGTGGTGATGGTGCTGGTGGTGGTGGTGCATTCACTGCTCCAGGGGAATCTAACTCTCTAATCTCGTCGTTAAACGTACTACCATCTTTCGACTAACGTTTTTCTTCTTCTTCTTTTTTTCCTTCCTTCCTTCCTTCCTTCTCTGCTTCCTTTTCTTCTTAATCGTTTTTTTTTACTCTTAAGTTTAGGTGACTCCAAGAAATCTGTGTACCATCAACGATATACTTCTACGAACGTGAAATTTCGAGATACACATATATAGTGGGGTAAGGGGGAATGGTAGTTTCGAACGATCACATTTCCAGGAAATGAATAAGTTAAAGGGAAAGTACAAAGCACCCTATTGTAAGTATATTTAAATAAATACATACTTTGTTCAAGTTTAACACGTTGAGTGCCACGTCAGTTAAAAGTGACTGACACTGAACTTCACTTTCAGGCTATGTCAAGCACCGGTACCTGACGTTCAATTACTCAAACTTTTCGTTTCGCCACGCGTGGCCTGACGAAGATTTACGTAAATACTCACGTGGTGCTCATCGCGTTAACCCATTTGCATCATAAGCGTATACATATACGCTCAATTTTTCTAGTCACTATCACTGAAACGTATATATACGCAATTGCGTTCGGCATTGAATCCAAATATGTAATTAATAAAATAACACACACTCCCTAACAGTATAAGATCACAGAGACAAACACCGAATTGTGAAGTGCCTATATGCATCCAACATTTTAAATATTATGACATTACCAAAATTTCTAAGAAATAATACTGAAAAATGATTGTTTTTTTACTTTTATATAATTTTACACCTAAATATGTATATAATAAAAAATTTTCATTGATATGGACCTTTTTTTCTATATTTCCATGTGATGCAAATGGGTTAAATATTACACACAAATTGAATGAGATTTAGAACTAACGAAACTATTCCACTAGACTCCAAACTTTCATACAACGACAATTAACGATGAGATAATAATAATAATTATTATTATTATAATGAAGTTAGTTTAAAGATTACTTTTCAAGTAGTTCGTGTTTCGTTTATAAATATTTTGATTTTCTGAATGAACAACATTAACTTCTCCCAAACATTTGCAAACTTTTGGTTTGGTAGTTTAGGTAGTTTCAGGTATAATACATACTCGAAGGATTTTCTTTCCAAAGAGGAAGAGAGAGAGAGAGAGAGAGAGAGTCCTATAGTTTGGATCTAATGTTCTAATCTTACTCCTACTATATATAGTACTTTAATATACATAGTACTTTAAGCTCTACCACCAACGATTTCCTCGTTAGCCTTCGAGATTCTCTTTCTCTCTTTCTCTTTCCATTTCTCGTTTTAGTTAGAAGATCTTCCTTCGAATTTATATATATATATATATACATAAAAAAAGGAAGGAAAACTCCTCGATTAGAAAAGCAATTTCATCCTATAAGAGTCTATCTTACTTCTTTATCTTCTCGCTCATCGCGCTAGACTAAAACGAAAAAGCTCTGAGGTAACTAGAAAAATACCTTAGGTTCCCCCCTTCCCCCTATTCATCTCTCTCTCTCCCTCTCTTTCTCTCTTAAAATTGAGACTGGATACAAATTTCAACGTTTCTTTCTGCGGGGTCTTCTAAAAAGAAAACGGACGAACGAACGAACCGAGTATAGTAAAAAAAAAAAAAAAAGAAAGAAAGAGAAAGAGAGAGATGAAAGCTTGTAAAAATTTACGACAGAACTCCAAAATAATTTTCGTTCGGTATCGCGAGACAAGGTTTCTTTCTTTCTTTCTTTCTAGCTTTAATAAGCAAAAAATTCAACGAACGAACAAAAGAGAAAAAGAGAGAGAGAGAGAGACGAAGAAGTGGGAGTGTTGTAATCGAGATAGGGAAGAAATCGATCGACCCTTTTGCTTCTCTCCAACGATATCGTTTCGTTTTTACTATCCTTCCTGTTACCTTCGTCCACCACCCTCTCCCACCCCGCCAGGTTCGTCCGTGTAACTTTGTGCATTTGTAGTATCGGGCAAAACGCGCTTGGATTTTTTTCAATTAAATTGGAACGTACGTAAAAGAGAAAAGAAAAGAAAAACACAGAAGTAACAACGAGAAAAGGAAAGAAATAAAACAGGGCATGAAAACAAGGATAAAATGATGGTGGTAGAAATAGGAAAGAAAGAGAAAGAAAGAGAAAGAAAGAGAAAGAGAGAAAGAGTTAGATAGCGTTGATTGGTAAGAAGAAGGTGAACGTAACTCGGAAAAGTAGTAGTCCCTTTTCTTTTTCGCATAGACTATCGAAGCTTATCGGCCCTAAGGGAATCGCTTGACCAAATCACTCGATAAAAAGCCCATCGAGCACCTTATTTTTTTCCACTCTTTGTCTCGATTTAAAAGCGTCCTTATCCGCACCCAGTAGTACCCACGGGTACCATTCGAACGGCCAATTTCTTCTTTCTTTATTTCCACTTTCGAGACCACGTCCGCCGGACTCCTTCCCGATACCCTTTTTCTTACCCCGATCATTCGTTTTTTTCGTAAATCCTATTCTTTCAACTATGAAACCATATCTAACCGTTTTATTTATTTCATCGATATATATATATACATATATATACCGATATATATGAGTAAGAATATATATTTTATTGTTTATAAATAATTATTCGATTTAATATTGAAACACTAATCCGACAAGTATTAATAGTAATACTATTAATATTAATTATAAATTAAATTTATATATAAAAAATAGTATAAAAAATTTATAAGAATATTTTTAAAATTTTATATAAATAAATTTTAAATATTTACAAAAATAAATTTCTAAAATAAATAATAATATATAATTTATATAAATAAATATATATATAATATACTGTATAATTTAATTTAAAAATAAAATAATTTATAAAATAAATTTATACAAATAATTTAGAAAAAATTTATTTAAAAAAAAAATAATAAATAAATATTAATAATTTATTACTTCCATGAATAATTTTAAATAAAATTTCTTTTTATAAGCCATTTAATTAAAATATTAATAAAGACAAAAAAAAATGTATACCTTTCCATAAATAAATATATTAATTTAATAAATAAATTAATCAAGTGTACCACGTAAACCAACTATTACTATACTCTGTTTTATAAAATATATTTGCTCGTAAATTTTCTTTCTTTTTTCTTCCTATCATTTGTCCACATTTAAATACGATTTTCGTGAAGAAATAAAAACTTAAAAAAAAAAAGGAAATAATACAGAAAGAAACCAGCTTACCCTCTTTTTTTTCACGTGCACGCGAACGAACGAACGAATGAACGAACGATAAAAAAAATTTGCTCTCACAAGCGAGACAAAACTCGATAGGACGAGAGAAAGGGAGAAATAGAGAAGTAGGAGGGGGGACAGGGGGCAGGGGGGACAGAGGAAAATCCGAAAGTGCTCGTTGCCAAGTGGAAATGAATGAGAAAGAGAAAGAGAAAGAAGAAAAGTGAAGAAAGGGGAAAAAAAGGAAGTGAAGGGAGGACTCGTCGCACTTTCCGATTCCCCCTTCTCCACCCCCGCCCACTCCTCATTCCCTTTTTCTTCGCGTTTTAATCACCGCGCATCATCCTCTCTCTCTCTCTCTCTCTCTCTCTTTCTATTTCTATCTTTCTTCTTTTTAGTCCCTTTTAGTATTTTTATTTCCCTTTATTTTTCGTGGTCGACTCACCCAGTCGGGTATCTCGGTCGAAAGAAAGAGAGAGAGAGAGAGAGAGAGAGAGAGAGAGAGAGAGAGAGAGAGAGTTATCTCNAAAGAGAGAGAGAGAGAGAGAGAGAGAGAGAGAGAGAGAGAGAGAGAGAGTTATCTCTTCCAGTTCTTCTCTCATTGTTACCACGAGTCTCATTGTTTTTTCCCCCTTTTTTCAAAATGAGTTTCTGCATGGACGCGTCCTATTAATATTTTTCCTCGATCATCCATCTCCTTTTTCTCTTTCTTTCTCTCTCTCTCTCTTTCTCTTTGTTTATCTCTTTGGGAATCCTCTTAAATTTTATCCCTAGCTTTCGATTTCTATTTTTCATTTATTTTCTTCATCCTTGGTGTTTCCTTTCTTTAATTTATTTTATATTATATATAAAACACTAAGAGTATCAATGAGAAAAGGGGATGAGTTAATATTCGAATGAGAATTAATGAAACAAACACGAATCAACAGTTGCAATCAAAAAGAAGGAGAGAGAAAAGAGAGCGATAGAAACAACCCCTATTCATCCCTTTTTACGCTCTTTCAGACAAACGTTGAGAAAAGGTCTAAAAATGGATCCTATAATTCAAGGAATTGAAGTAGAAAGATAAAGAAGAAGAAGAAGAAGAATTTTGCGTAATAGAAAAAAACAAATTCAGTTCATTCATTCGTTCCCCTTATCTTTTTTCTTTTTTTTTTCTTTGCTACACTTTCTTCCACGTGCATGAAATCTTACAGCTAACTGACCCCGTTTAATTCTTTTTCTATCTGTTTGAAAAATTGCGAGTAAATAGCTGTGTCGATAGAAAGAAAGAAAGAAAGAAAGAAAGAAACGAATGAATGTTAGAAAGTAACGGGATGTTAGGGAAAAAGGGATACTTCAGAGACAGAAAGAAAGAGACGAAGGGAAAAGGATAAGAGAGAAAGAGAGAGAGAGAGAGAGAAAGACAAAGAGAGTGAGAGAAATGGTGGAAGGAGTAGTACTCTCCGAACCGATAAAGTTCCTCGAGATAACTTTCCAAGCTAAATGGGCTCCCGCTCGTACGGTCGGTGCTTCTCGATGGTGAGTTTCGAAAGAGAAAGAGAGAGAGAGAGAGAGAGAGAAAGGGAAAGAGAAAAAGGGAGAAAGGAATGGAGAAGTACGTTAATCGAATCTGTCGGAAGCTTTTAAAACCACTCGCCGCAGTCGGATAGTGCCCTTTAAAGAATCCCAAATTTTTATCCACAACCACCACCCACCACCTACCACCCATCACCCTCGATAGTCGACTTTTTAATGACCTTCCTTATTTCTCATTCCATTTCCCTTCATACTACTCTTAACGTAACTATAGCGTATATACATTTTTTATTTTATTTTATTTTATTTTTTTTGTAATATAAATTTATTTTTTTGAAGTGGAAATTTCTTTAGAATGAGGCTGAATAATGGGGGTGATCTGCACATATGATATTTTTGTTTTTTCTTTTTTTTTCTTTATTCTTACTGTTCTTTATTTTTTTGAGTACATAAAACTCCTCTTTAAAATAACTTTGTTATATTGTTATTATTATTATTATTATTATTATTATTATTATTATTACTTTATTTTTTTTTAATTTTGCGTACATATAACTCTCGTTAAAATAATTATATTATATTACATTTAATTATTATATTTATAATTATTATTTAATAATTATTATAATTATTATTATTGTTATTATAATATATTATATTATATATAATTTTAGAAATAATAATATAAATAAATAGCAATATTGTTTGACGAATGTGTTCGATAATACATACATATAAAATAATTGTTAATATTTAATTTTAAATACGTCATATATACTGTTATATCAAAATGTACCAAAAGTTAACACAGTTTTTTTTTTTATTAATATTTTACTTGCATATAAAATAATTTTATTGACTACAAAAAAAGTGCATTATTTCAAACAACACAATAAACATACGAACATTTGGTTCACCATAATATATATGCATTTTAGATGATACTTGGAACTCGACAATCATTGCAATAAATGTATAATGTATAATGTTTAAATATAAAAATTGTAAATGTTAAATTATGTATGAAATCATTTGAAGATAGCTTTAAGAAATTCACAAAAATATGCAGGGAAAATCGTTCTCGAATTGATGGTTCGTTCAAGCGAATAAAAAGGTCTCCTTCAGTGCAAAGGGTTAATTTACCATGAGAGAAAAATTCTTTAACTATGTGAATATAATCGTTATATTGTACTTATAAATACGAACTACTATATCAATCCTTTATAAATCCAGTAAAATGTAATTTTATATTTTATCAGTATAAAAAAAAAAAGAAAAAATTATTTATCGATTGAAATATAAAAATGTGAAAAAATAATTTGGTAATATTTCATGAAAATCAAAGTTACGTTTAATACGATGAAACAATACAGACGTTAAATTTTTATCGTTGAAAATATGATTTCGTATTTTGGGTGTTTGAGGAGAAGGGGGAGGATTGGATTTGATAGAGGGGAAATAGAATAAAACCAGAAAAATATTGTTTCAACAAGAATTATTTGATTTCGACAGAGGAAAAAAAAATGTGTTTCATGTAAAAATGAAATGGAAGAAAAAAAAAAAAAAAAGAGAACAAAATGGAATCCCAGCAACATTTGTTGGAAATATTTTTCATTTTATTTTATCCCGAGGCCGAAAAAAATAATTGGGTTATAAAGGGTTAAATATACACACACACACATATATATATATATATATATATAGGTACCATAGGTACGGGAACTATATTTGACTTTTAATTACGTTCCGCGATATGAGCAAAACGTTTGTATAAAATTTTAAAAGGACGGATGGGAGGTTGAGGGGGAGGGCTTGGGCATTTCACGTTACACACCACTACCACCAACAGCAATACGCCTCCTGCCATTCCCTAAAGGAACATTTTCCATATCGCGTATTTCACGTAAATACGTGCCAAGAGAAATGACGATATCTCTCCTTCTCGACGAGCCATTCACGTTGGGAACTTTGAACGTAATACCTAATGATCGAGAAAATGAAAGGGTGTCTCGTTAAGGGGTTAACGGAAATGGGACGATAACGATGGTATAATGGCACGAGTAGAGATGATGGTCCTTCATTCAGCTACCTCCTCCTCCTACCTATCTCACTCCCACCTCACCTCATTTCACCTCACCATCACCTCACCACCTCCACTTCCACCTTCTCTCTAATGTTCAAGAATTCTTTGACGATTATTACGAACAACGATCTCTCTGCCTGTCTCGTTGAAGATTATGATGACCGAACTAAAAACGTGTGTGTCCTTCGTTTATTCAATATAAATATACCTTTTCATTTATATCCGTGTGTATGTGTGTGAATGTATGTGCATAGTGAACGATGATTACTGCAAGGCTTAAATAACATTTTCGTACTGTCTTTTTATAGAATGAAATACATTGAAAAGAAAATAAAAATAACTGTATAAAATGAGAATGTATGTATAATACGTAGGTGCATATGTATAATGACATGAGTATGAAAAAAAAGATCATTAATTTGGAATGTTATTTTTGGTATCACCTTAATGGTACATTTATTTATGAAGGTATATTCTTAATAAGGAAAATATAATAGTGATTCAAAAAACGATTGTGATGTAAATATTCATTATATTCGAGAAAAAAATGTTTTTTTTTTATTATTATTATTATTTATATTATTGCTATATGAAATTTATTTTTATATTTTTTATTTTAATTTATTTTCATATGTATATTATATATGTATGTGTATGATATTATTATATTAATTTTATATATTCAATATAATACAAATTTGTTTTTAAATTATATTAATTTTATATAATACAATAATATATAATATAATACAAATATGTATAATAAATATATAAATAAATAAATAAATATATAATAAATATAATATAATTCAAATTTGTATTATAAATATATAAAATTAATATAATATATAAATAATATATTAAAATAATAAAAATAATTTATAATTATTATTAATAAATTACATATATAATTATATTATATATATTAATAAAATATAATATAATATATTTTATTTTAATATTTTACTTTTATATTTTATATTTATTGTAATTATAATTAAATATAATGTAAATAAATTAAATATAATCAATAATATATATGTATATTATATATGAGGATTAAATATTGCGATTTTGTTTTCAATTCTGAGTATAATAATTTTGTATTTTGATAAAATGAAATTTCCGAAATCAGAGATCTTTACTTTATGGTCAATGGGTATTTTGAACTTTGAACATCACATATGGAACTGTAACAGTGCGAAAATACTTTTGAAAATGTGCGGTAACATTCGTGAAGGTATAAAATAGAAGTTTGCCAGTTATCTGTCCGAAAAAGTGAGTTATTGTAATGGAAGCATTCGAAAAAAGGGAGGCCATGTTCTCGTATGAACTTTTTGACCGAAAATGTCTTCACAGAAGTGATATCCGAAATTGATGAAGTTTCTTCATGAATCATTCTATATAATAACTTTGTTCATTTTCTACCGAAAATATATTTCTTTGTGATAGATGTTTTATACATTCTCTCACTAAAACTAGTTAAGAAATCATTTCTCTTATAAGCTAAAGTAAAAAAAGAAAAAAAAAAAGAAAAGAAATGCATATACAACAGGTTAAAAGTTTGGAATTGCTCTTGCAAATTTTCATTAAAATTTTATCTCCGTGAAATGATTCATCGTTGTCATATCATAAATATTTAAAAAAAAACAATTCAATTGTATTAAAAAAGAAATTACTTAAATTCATTTTTTCTTACATGTATATCATATTCTTCCAATCTGTAATTAATTAATAAATTAAAATTATATAACATATAATATATAATTTTTTTATATTAATTATATATAAAAAATTAAATTATAATTAAACTATAATATAATATATTTAACATTATAAATTATTATTTAAATACAGATTGTAAAAAATTATCATTTTATTATATTTATTAATTTTATTTATTTAATATAAAATTTATATTTATATATATTTTAACAATGTTAAAAATAAAGTTTCTTATCTGAATATATTTGGGGCATACAACATATACATCAGAAACATGTAGAAAATATTTGAAAAATTAATTGCATAAATAAAAAAAAAAAAAAAATAAAACAATACAAAATGTAAAACATAACTCGTAAAACGTTAATAAAAAAAAAAATAAATCTAATTTTAATAACTTTAAATGCAATTCATTAAATTTTTGAAATAACTAAAGTTCCTTTGAATTTGCATATACGATTCGAAACTTTTTGCAAATAATGTATATATATATAATACGTAGGAGTCAAGCAGGCAGATATTTTTCAATCGGTTAGAATTCATCTTTTTGCCCCCTTTTCGTATACTTTGTAGGCCGCTGTCGGTTGGAGGAAAGTGTTAATAATAATAATGGGAAAACTTGAAGRCGCTAGTATACCATCTATGCTAGTCGCGTCGGTGAAAACCCAAGACAAATTATACCCGGGGGTTTTATTGTTGTTCTTCTTGCTTCTTGCCTTCTACTTGAACCACCCCTCGAGCACTTACACTCACACTCTCTCTCTCTCTCTCTCTCTCTCTCTCTCTCACTCTCTCCCTTTTCCTTTCACTCGTTTCTTCGCACTAGATACACATATAAAGCCAAGTTCTGCATTGTGTAAGTAGATATATATGTATATGTACTATATATGTGTGTGTGAGCAAACGTTGAACAGATGCAAGTAAAACTTTTTCCATAGCTTTTCCACGAGCCAGTTAATTAATATAAATTTTTCAACGCCTTACCTACCACCGGTTGCTCCTGTTTCATATAGCATCTTCCTACCCCTATTTCCAACGATCATAATAATAATAATAATAATAATTTTATCTATACGAGATCGAATAATAATTTATCGTATTATTAGAACTACAGATAACCCTTTACACGGTAGATAGTTTTCTAGAAAATGCCGTGTTGTGTGAAACTGTGTTGTATGAGACCCAGTGGTTTTCAGGCCATGGAGATGAAAAGAAATACTTTCCGCAACACTGTATCTTTAAGAAGGTAACCCTCACCGCAGATGTAGGAGTACAGTGTTGTACAAAGGTTTTTTGAAAAGAAACCGTGTTATAGGAGGACTACCTGTAATACGATTTACGAGATAGATGATTAAAAAAGTAATATTAGAATCATGGTTTAACGTTGTATACACTTATCTACTTTTATCAACATCTATATCGTGTAATCTAGAAGCCCGTTTCTAAGATCTTGTCGAGACAAAATTGAGAAAGAAAGAAAGGAAGGAAAGAAGGAAGATAAAAGAAGATAAAACAAGAAGAAGTAGAAGGAGAACAACACGTCAGAGTAATCCTGTTAAGGTGACACCTTTTCAGTGCCTTCTCTTCGCGGTCTTCTTCCTTCATCGAGTAAAGAACTCTCACGAGCTCGTCTTCAACGTCATTCGTTACGATCACCCCTGCCCTGCCCTACACCACCTTGCCCCACCCTCACCACAACCCCCGTCAGCTTCTAAGAAATTCTATTTACTACTTTACTTTTTCACCTTACACGATTCACACATATCGAATATAGGGAAAAACAAAAATTTACGAAATAATAAATAAAAAGTTGTATGTATCTTGATTCAACGTATAAAAATAAAGTTATAAGAAAAATATTTTTGTAAATATATAATAATATTTTGTAATATATATATATGTTTTAGTTAAAACGATATGAAATATTAGTAGAGTAATGTATTGTGTTAGATTTACCTTCATTGATTGTTAATTAATCGAAAAAAGTGTATATTGTAATCTAAAAACAAGGATTTACCTTTTGATGTACCGTCCTGTTTGAAATTCACCTTCCAACTGGCACGTTGTCCTCTATCAAAATTCTATTATTTAATGTTGTTCATATGACTCTCCGAATGTTACACATTTGTATAACATATATAATACTCGAAATAAATATAGTATTTCTTTATATGTAAAGTCATATAAACAACATTGAATAAAAGTACTTTCATAGAAGACAACGTTTGAATCTACCGGTCGGTTTTGAAAAGGAGTGTACATCTAAAGGTAAATTTATATTTTTAGATAACAATATACACCTTTTTTCGATTAATTAACAATCATTTGAAGTATATCTAAAACTTTCAAGGTATGTCACATTTCGATTTATTCTTCCATAAGCAAACGCATCTCGCAATAACTATCGATCGATGTATTTATATATACATACATATATACATAGATACATACACATAGAACAGTAAAACGTACCATAATTTCGTTCAACTGTCGATAGACTGTGAGTTTTATCTCTTCTCTTTCTCTCTCTCTCTCTCTCTCTCTCTCTCTCTTTCTCTTTTTCACACCCTCTGTTTTCATGCCGTTTCATAAAATTTTATCGTTATCGTCGCCTAGCAAGTTTCACTTCAAAAAATTAAAGAGAAAGTGGTAGGTGTGAGAATGAAAAAAAAAAAAAAGAGGAAATTTAAAAATTCAATTCGCTATTATACTTAAATATCAAAAGTGATGAATGAACGAGCAAAGAGAAAAATACATTTGTAACCATATTTAAAAGTGAAGATAATAAAAATTATATTAAACTAGAAGGGAATTAAATGTAGTATCGTTATATTTAACCAAAATTTTATTTATAATATTATATTATTTTTCTTGAAAATTTAAATATTAAATATTTAGAAAAATATGATAAAACATCGGATCAAAGAAATAATACAAACACAAAAACGTTATTCTTAATTAACCAAAATACATAAAAAATATAAAACATAAATTACAAAATTACAAAATTTATATACATACATACATATGACGAACAAAGAAAAATACACAACCAACCATCACTCACACCGACAAACGTAATCTCTGACGAGTAAAAAGAAAACAACAAACACAATAAAAAGAATATAATAAGATAGCCCTTAAAGGGATAGGTGCGGGGGCTGAAAATAAAGCTTGAGTATGTGTATAAAAAAAACAACAACAAAAAAAAGAACCGAAGTAGAGAAACAAAAGCGTATCGAAAAATCGGATCGAATGGAGTGCGACATCAGCGTATTCTCTTCGGTTCTCTTAAAAGGAAGTAAAAGGGTGGTATAGGAAGAGGAGAAGAAGAAGAAGAAGGGATGGGGGTGGGAGGGAGGAATGACGTCGAAGAGCTTTACGATATATCGACTGCTTATCGAAGCGTTCCCTACTAGTAACTTCTATCCCTTTTTTTTTCTTTTTTCTTTCCACTTCGGCTTCTCTCGGTCATGTGACGTCTCAAAAGAATAAAGAAAGAAATAGAACGGGGGGATAAAGGGTGGTGGTAGGTTCAGAGAGAGAGAGAGAGAAACAGACAACCACCAGTACCACCCCCTTCTCCTGTTCTTCCAGCATCTTTTCGATGTTGAACCTCGGTGGCCAGTATATCTCCTTTTGACAAGCGGATACCGCGAAAGTGCGAGCGGTAAACAAGAATAAAGAAAAGAGAAAGAAAAGATAGAAAGAGATGAAGAGTAGGAGGGAAAAAGAGCAGGGAAGGGGAGGTAGTAGAGGGGTGGGAGGATTGGTTCGAAGATACATCGACGGACAGTAGCGTCGAGTGCTACTCGAACGAGAGAGAGAAAAAGGTGTCAGTAAAGGAAGAACAGAATGAGAGAGAGAGAGAGAGAGAGAGATAAAAAGAGACACACAAAAATGTATTGAAGAAAGGAGGTACAAATAAGAGAGAGTGAGAAAGAAAGGAAGGAAGGAAAAGAAAAAGGGAAGAAAAGAAGAAAAAAAATAGGAAGTTGAAGGGAAGGAAAGTGCATGTACCCTCGTATATCTCGAAAATTGGATTCGAGTCGAGAGATTCGTGCCCACGATAAATTCTCACTTGCTCGAGCAAGATCTCTGCTTGCCGTTCTGCTTGCTTTCTTTTTTCTACTTCGAAGCATTCTGTTCTCTCTCTCTCTCTCTCTCTCTCTCTCTCTCTCTCTCTCTAACCGTTTCTATCTTTTTTTTTAACTTTTTTTTTCTTTCTTAACCCACCCACACACCCATTTTCTCTACTTTCTCTTGATATACATATATTTTTGTTTCTTTCTTTTTTTATTTTTATTTATATTCTTATTCTTATTCTTCCTTTAGTCTCGCGGGAACTTTCGCGAGTGGGTAACCGAAAGATACCAAAACGTTTCTTCTTTTCTTAGGTGAGAAAAACGAAATCGTTTTTTCCAAAAATTTGACAAGCTGTTCTCGTTTCCTCTCTCCCGGAATTTCCCGTCTCCTCTTTACCTTTTCCTCTTCAAACGTTTGTAACCTTCCCTCTATCCAACCATCACTTTATCCCACTCAACTCTTCAAACCCAACACCGTTTTTTTTTTTTTTTATTTTAACCTCGTGCAGTCTTGAACTATCCTCTACCCTTCTTTTTTCTTTTATTCTCCATCCTTCTTCATCACTGACGAAATGTAGTAGTCTCGGTACTCGACGTTAACCTTTTTTTTCTTTTTTTCAAAAAAAAAAAATATTTCTTTCCCCCTTGAAGTGTAATGTGAATTGGTGAACGAGTAAAATCTTTGAGAATTATATATATATA
>NW_015148972.1:691601-704040 GCF_001465965.1 Polistes dominula | reverse complement strand
TTATTATTTCAATTATATTTACTATATAATTATTTTAATATAATTTTTTATAATAATAAAATATATAATATAATTTTTTTATAATAATTTATATTATTATATAATTATTTAATTATATTTTTTATTATAAATATTAATTTAAGTAATTATAATAATAATTATTATATAATATATTAAATTAAACTAATTAATAATTATTATATATTATATAATAATTATACTACTAAGATATAAACATATAATATATTATACTAATAATTAATAATTATTAGTAACAATAATAATTAGTAATAATAATAATTAGTAATAATAATTATTATTATTATTATTATTATTATTATTATTATTATTATTATTGTCGTTCTACGTTTTATTTTGAAATAAAAAATATTATAAAATGTAAAATAAAAATTGAAATATCATTTAGGAAGAGTTTCGTTTAAATATCACGTGTCATTAAGAAGACACGTATTATTTACAAATGCGTAAATTACATAGCAAAAAAAAAATAGAGAAAATTTAATTCCTCTTCCTGTCGAGACTAGGAGGGTGTAGAAAGAAGAAAGAAAGAAAAAGAAAATATAAAAAAAAAAATAAATAAATGTACGCTTTTTATCAAACCCTTTTCTCTCTGTTGAAAAAGTTTCGGACTTTCCTTTGGCTTATTCCTCCTTTGCTGTCTTATCTTTCCAAACTCTCGAGTTTTAGATCCTTGATCTATCTACCTAGGGCCCACCTCTTTCTTTTTTTTTTTTTCATTCCCTTTTTTTTACTCTCTGTTTCTGTCATGATCCAGACACAGAGAACTCTACGAATACAACATGCGCAAAAAAAAGAAAAACGAGAGAAGAAAAGAGAAATGTAGGTACGTATCGTTTCTATGTTTTTGTCTCTCTGTATGAATGAATACATGTGTACATTTATGTATGTGTAAGTGAATGTTTGTGATAGCTGACGCTGTAAAAAAAGGGCGAGGGGAACAAAGGGAGAAGAGAAAGGAAAGAAAGTAGAATTCTCGTTACACTAAAGCACAACGGTGTGGATATTCTTTTGTGCGGCTTCGTTAAAATTAAATATCGATTTTGTTCTTACTCATCTTTCGTAAGACCAAACTAGGAATAAAAGATAAAGATGAAGAAGAAGATGATGATAAAAGGGGGATCTTCCTTTTATCGAACCTTTTTGACCATAAATGATTATCTAAGAAATTGAAATATTGATAATAATAATAATAATAATAATAATAATAATAATAATAAAAATACGAGAAAACGTTTAAATGACAAACGAAAATATTGATGGAAAATTTTGTATAAAAGAATCCTTACTGTTATAAGGGTTTATTATTATTATTATTATTATTATTATTATTATTATTATTATAAGGATTTTAATTTGTAAAGATACCATCTAAAATTTCTCATTAAATAAAAGGGTCTATTAAAAGATTATAGTTTCCTATAGAAAGTATTATATAATAAATCTATTTATAAAATAACTAACAAAACCTTACAGCGTGTAATCATTAACACGAATCTTTTAATCTATATTGTGTTCTATATTTCCCTAACGAAAATAGAAACTTCGTGTTACCACTTTTAACAGTTTTTATCTTTATATTAGCCCCCTTTCTTTCTTTGTGTGTGATACAATCGATCACGATATCTACAGAAAAAAAGAAAAAAAGAAAATTACAAAAATAAAACGGGTTACGTATTTCGAGTATAAATAAATGTATAATTAATAAAAAAAAACACACACACACACAATTTAATTTTCGTATTAAAAATCAAAATAGAAATAAAAATATAAAAAAGAACAGAATAAGATAAAAGGAGAAACACGACAATAAAAAATCAAAACTAAATTGAAGAATAAATAAAAAATAAAGTAATAAATAGATAGATTTAATTATTGTATTAAAAAAAAAAAAAAAAAAATAGAAATAAAAGTATAAAAAAAGGACAAAATATGATAAAATGAAAAACACCAAAATAAAAGATAAAAAAAAAAAAGAGAAAAAAAAGAACAAGATTAAAAGCAAAAGCTTGCTTTATCGTCGAAAGGAAGAAAATGATAAAAGTTAAAATCGTATGTTGCGAGATGAGAAAGTAAAAAAAAAAAAAAAATATAAAAAATAAAAAAGAAAAAAATAAGAGAGAGAAAAAGAGAAAGAGAGAGAGAGAGAGAGAGAAGAGAGTACTGTCGTTCCTTTTACCTCGCAAGAGCACGCGCGAGATTAATGAATAATGTCGGTCCACTTTATCGTCGACGAAACCTTTCACGATTCATGCAATATCTTCTTCCTCTCTCTTTCGACCCTTCCCTTTCCCTTCCCTCCCCCTCTCCCATTAAACTCTCGGAAAAATTCAAACCGACAAATCGGATCTAAATTTATTTTCACGATGAATTCATTTTTTTTCTTCGTAAAATTTTATGCCAAAAGTAAAAGTATTGATTATTTTATCGACAAAATTTGTATTTATTAAATTTAATAAAATTTGTTTTGTGCGTGTGCGTGTGTGTGTGTGTGTTGCGTGTGTGATATAGTTAAAAATGTCAAAGATTGAAAGTCAATAGATATTTTTGTTTTTTTTTAAATAATATATTATTATATTAAAATATTATATTTATATTATATTAATTATTAATATATTTATATTTTAAATATATTAAAAATTTATCTATTAAATATAATAATATTAAAATATTAAAATATTTATTTTGTATTATAATTTATTTTATATTTTATAATATATATAAAATTCAAAATATTAAAATATTAAAATATATTTTATATTTTATAATATATATAAAATTAACAATATTAAATATATAATAAATGTTATATAATTATTTTTTAATTAAGTATATTAATTTATATTATCGATACGACGTATAGTGTTTTTTAATTTGTGATAATTTGACGGGTAAGACATACGATACTTTATTAAATGAATTTTCATTCGTTAACTCGAGACTCGCAAAAAAAGGAGAAAAGAAAAAGCAATTTTATCTCCTTTGAATATTATTATAGATATTATTTTACAAAAGAAATATAATATCTACCTATCATATACATATTATAATAATTTAATTATAATAACACTGTTAATTATATAAATATATAAAATATAAATCCTGATGAAGAATTTTGTTCAATTCGATTTAATGTTTTCATTTTAATAAATTTTAAGGATACCTATTTAATGTGTTACTTTTATTAAATTAATTTAATTACTTTTTGTATTCGTTAACTCGAGACTCTCTCTCTCTCTCTCAAAAAAAGAAAAAAAGAAAGAAAGGAAAAAGTTTTTCTCCTTCGAAGAGTTTTTCAGAGTTACGATCGATATTTTCATATAACTACCAACGTAACGGGTTATTACATCGAACTAAAATACTCTCGCGTTCGCGTACTTAAATTAATAATAACGTTCTTGAAAATCGGCGTAATTGAATGAAGATAATTATTATTGAACGAGTAGAAGAGGATTTACGAGCATACTCATTCTCTCTCTTTCTATCTTATCTTTGCCTCTCTCTCTCTCTCTCTCTCTCTCTCTCTCTCTCTCTCTCTCTCTCCTTCTAACACACACTAATTTCAAGATAAGATCCTAAAACGTATACTAGAAGAACAAAATTACCAAAGTTTTCCAGAACCTCGAACGAGCTTTTTCACGATACCGGTGGTTTCAAGTAAATTATTTAATTAAAAAAAAAAAAGAAAAGAAAAAAACAAGCTGCCACTGTACTTTGAAAAATGAAATACTCTATTAATAAGTTTCACGTTGATTATTTCGTACTTTCGTACGTTTGTTAAACGAACAAACATTATTCATCTCTCTCTCTCTCTCTCTCTCTCTCTCTCTCTCTCTCTCTCTGTCTTTCTTTTCTCTCTCTCTCTCTCTCTCTCTCTCTCTCTCAAATATCAAAACTTTCGTACAATCCGCAATTAATTTAAAAACGGATAAAACGTTTCCTTGTGTTGATTTAAGAAGAAAAAGAAGAAAAAGTAGAGAAAGAAACAGATGGACAGATAAAGATAAAAACAAAAAAACAAACAACAACCATACGTGCGTATGCATTATATGTTTATAACGCGGAAATGACGAGTTATCTCGTTGGAAAAATCAAACGTTAACCCTGCAATTTAATCAAGAATGGGGGATAAAAAAAAAGGAAACGGGAGTTGTAAGTTTTTTTTTTAATAAGTAAATATTATCCGACATATACAGGATGTTCCAGAAATAATATTAAATACATTTTTTTAAATTAATATTAATTATTATTATTTATTAAATTTTTAATTAAATTAATTAATTTTTTTATTCAATAAAAAAAATTGAAAAAAAAATTTTTTTTTAAATTAAAATTATAATAATATAATAAATAATTATATGTTAATGGTTAAATATTTACAACGATGTTTTATTTCGTAGTATTGCGTTTAGTGTTGTTTTTTTTTTTTTTTGTATGTTTTCAATATTACTAAATCTTTTGTAACGTTCTGTATAAATTTACATATATACATACACGTATACACGCATACATATTTGATAAGGTAGACGTATCATTAAAAACATGATCTCGCGTTTTCAGCGATATTAATAACCTTTTAAACGTAACGAATGTCCCGTACAGATATCCAATCGTAAAATCCTATTCCGAATATACAAATGGATTTTTCATATCTGCTTTTTCAATTATTAGCACGTTACAATAAGCCGTCTATGATTTTAATTAAATTACTCGTTTTAACCATCTCCTACTCCCCCTTAGTCTCCCACACGATGAATTCGAATTATAATTTAACAGATATGACCATGGGGTTACAAACCATATAGAATGAACAAAAAAATTTTTAAAAAGGGAATAAAAACCTTTTCGTAATTCATTATCATTATTATTATATATATTTAATAATATATTATTATTAATATTATTACGAACCAGTTTAACTGTGGTGTCCTCGTTTGAGAGCGCACACCCCATTTTGTGTCGTCAGAATCGAGCCATGACGACTATAACTTGTCAATACACAAAATCGTGTCACTTCACCATGACGAGTATACTCGTCAATACACAAAAATCGTGCAAGTTCATCATGACGAGTATACTCGTCAATACACAAAATCGTACCAATTCACCATGACGAGTATACTCGTCAATCACAGTTAACCGGTTAATAATAATAATAATAATAATAATAATAATAATAATAATAATAATAATAATAATAATAATAATAATAATAATAATATTAAAATGTAATAATAATTTTTGAAATATTATTAACCCTGATCGAAGGTTAGAAAAATCGATAGGATTTTTAAGCGAGAAAATATAAGTCAAGTTAAAAAAAAAAAAAATAAAATAAAAAAAAAAATAAAAGAAAAATATTTGATATATAAACGGATACATAAACGTAAAACAAATGTACCAAAAAAAAGGAGGTAAACGTAAAAGAAATAGAAATAGAAATAGAAATATATATATTTACCTATATATATATATATATATATAAAGTGTGTATATGTCAGGAAAATATGAGAACCACGTTGGATTGGTTGTCGTCGTCGTCGTCGTCGAATTCGTTCGAGAAAAGACAGAACTTTGTTTTACGGGTATAGCATGACGAAGGTAAATAGCGTACACAGAGAGACAGAAAGAACGAAGCTTTTTCCAAGCTTTTTCATGGATGAAAGGAAACAACAAAAAAGCAACCAACCAAAAAATAAAATATCAAAATACATATATATATAAAAAAAAGAAGAAGTATACACACACATATAGAACAAGATTCGATGTTGTATGCAATAACGGGTGGCTTTTGCGAAAGAGAAAATTCAACCGCGTAAAAGAGCGAAAGAGAGAAAAAGAGAGAAAAGGGGGTAGAGAGTAGAAGGGTAAATGGGGGATGAAAAAAGAGAGAGAGAGAGAGAGAGAGAAAGAGAGAAAGAGAAAAAGATGGAAGGCTTATACACAGACGCGATATGTAACTGTCGTCCAAACTAACGTAACGGAGGACGTGCAATAAAAGCGAGCTTTATTCCTTTTTTTTTTTCTTTCTTTTTTTCTTTTTTTCTTCTACGAGAATAAATGGATCGAGCGGACGTGGGGCTTTAGGTTTGCACGGCTCGCCGAAGCTGCCAATCGCAGAAGCTCTCGCGTCAAAACGATCCCTGGTAAAGTAAAAGAGAAAGAGAGAGAAAGAGAAAAAGAGAGAGAAAGAGAGAGAGAGAGAGAGAGAGAACCGCGACGACGTCCAATGGAGTTGCGGCATGTAACAGCTGCCACGTAGGAGGAAAGTATCTCGTAACGAGTTCGCGCAACACGTGCATCGAATTGTTTTTCCTTCTTGGAAAAACGCGTTGTAAGAAAAGCCTCTATTTTTCTATCCTACCCTTTTCTTATTCTTCTATTTCTACTTCTACTTATAGTTATACTTCTAGTTCTTCTACTTCTATTTCATTTGCTACTGTTTACTATTTCTTCGTTGCCCCTTATCCCCCCTAAACACTCCTCCTATTTATTTGACCTAATTTTTTTTTTTTTTTTTTTATTTCAATTCCATATGTTATCTCTATTCCAAAAGAAAGATTAACATATGCAAATTATTTTTAAATCATTAATACGATAATATTAAATTAATTAAAAATTAATTATATATTTTATATCGATAAATTGACACGTGCAAAAATGACATTACTTTCCGATCCATGTAATAATTATGATATTTGTAATGATTATTTATTAATATTATATATAATAATTAATATTAATAAATATATATAATTTATAATAATAATAATTATTATTATAATAATATATATTTATTATTCATATTATATTATTCAGTTAATTTGTAGCTAAAGAAAAAATTGTAATTACAGGTAATATTGATCATATGTTGTATAATTTATATATATATAAAATAAACTTAAAAATAATGGACACTGGATTATGGTGAAATATTAAAAAACATTGATTTTAAATATATTTTATTATAAATTCATGTGTATTGTACGCTGGTGTAGATTAGATTAAATATTTCCCATGTTTGTATATTATACTGGAAAGATAATAGTACGCACTCTGTATTGTATAGATATTATATTTGTATTCGATTCGATCTCATCTTCAAGGTTATTTCAAGGAACAAATTGACGAAAGGTAGAAATAGGGAATATCTTGATACCCAGTTTGGTATATTGAATATTGAATACGATCTCATTTCCATTTTATTTTTAAAAGTAACTTTCAACAACGTATATCCTGGATCGATAGTTTTGAAACAAAATTGTCAACAAAGTTTCTTTCATCTCTTTTACGTTTAAATCGATTTCTTTCCTTTGTCTTGTTTTCTTCTTTCATTTTGTCATGTCGAACTATGCTTTAAAAGTAGGTTAATAGTATGATATTATTGAGAATTATTACAAGTTTTCAAGAACAACGTATAAAAAGAAAGATGAAGAAGAGAAAGAAGAAACACTTATGTTTATTTGGGTCAGTGTTATAAATTATTGTAATATGATAAGTATTTATCAAATCAAATAAATTATATAATAATATGTCATTTTAAATAATAATAATAATAATAATAATAATAATAATAATAATAATAATAATAATAATATATCAAACAACATTTAGTTCTATACTGATATTTGTAATATTAGTAACGAAATTATTTTAATGTTCGCGATTAGGTTAACTATTATTAAAAAAATATAAAATTTCTTTTTGTGGTAAGTCAAAACTTGTGCAAAATTCTTTGATAGATATTATTTAATTATTTATTTACAATTTACTTTGTCCAAAAGTTTACAAATTAATACAAAAATAATACAACAATTTAGAAACATTAATATATACTTATATAGTAATAATAATTATATTAAAATAATAATAATAATAATAATAATATCTATTATATAATAAATATATATAACTGATTAATATAATATAAAAAATATATATTTTACACGCAATAATTATTAATAATAAATTAAAAAAAAAAAACGTAACGCGAAACTATTTAGGAAAAAAGAAATCTAATTTAGAAAATTAAATTATACCTTTATTGACAGATCTTATTTATAAATTATTCTTTTGATATTTTAATCGCGACAAGAGATATATCACCTGTAACGATTTAAAAGAAAAAGAAAAAAAAACTAAAAATAGGGGAACACCAGCATGATCTCGTCGATATTCGTACAGCTGGTAGACAAACAACGTCGAAAGGTAAAAGCACAAACTCTCTTTGTCATTTCTATCTTTCTCTTTTTCAATGTAGGTAACGTTCAATGTGTTTGTGTATGTATGTGTGTGTGTGTGTGGATGTATGTGCGTAATGGACACAAGGGAAAAATCAATTGTTGCCCAAGGGCTTTTAATCACGGAACCGATCCTTTCATTTCCCGTGGCTCTTGTCGTCCGTTGGAAAGTCGAAAAGGCTTATATATATATATATATATATATACATATATATTCTTTCTCTCTCTTTCTATTGTATTATCTACCTTGTTTCCTCACTTTGCCACGCCTCCTTGCTGTCACCCTTGCCGCCTGCAAAACAGGTGGACGAGACGTACTTTATAAAGGATCACCTGTTAGATAAGCGAAATTAAACGGGTTCGTCAAACTGAAAATGGAAGATTCCAAGGTTGGATAACTAAATAAGAATTTACTTATATATATTTATGTATGTATGTRTTTGTGTGTGTGTGTGTATATAAGAAGATTGGGCGAATATAATATTAGGTAGGAGTTGAATATAATCAAACGTAAAATGATATTATTTTTATACATTTTTCCAAGTGGAAATTGTAGTTTCTTTAGAAAAATCAATTTTAAATTTTGTTCAATACGATTTGATTGGCTAGTTATTCTGATTAATTAAATACCTTGGTATATATTGGGTTAGTATGAAAATTCGTGATGATTGATAAATATCTATTGAAATATATGATGAAATAGAAGAGAATATTATCTTTAAATGTTTTTCTTTTCTTTCTGCAAGGTAATTCTCTATATTTTTTAAAAATATATTTTGATATATAAAAATTATATATAATTTTATATATAATTACGGTAGTAATATAAATAATAACGTATTACTAATATATATTTATAACATTTATTATTATATAATATTATAATATTTGAATAACGTATATTAATATATTACTAATAATATAAATATTAATTTTATTATTTTTTTTATATATTAATTTATATATTATTGATATATTAATTAATTTAAATATATAAATTTAATATATAAATTAAATTAATTAATATAAAAGCTTAATTTGTTATATATAATAATTATATTATATTAATTTTAATATATTATAAATATTATATTAAAAATATTCCTTAATAATTAATAAAAAATTACCAAAACAATATTTAATATTTTCAAATATATTTTGCTAGATAAAAAATGATATTACCTGAAAATAATTTTCTTTAAAGTTAACGTGAACTTTTCAGACAACGCAATATATATAAATTAAAAAAATATATATATATACGTTTGAAGGGTTTTTCATAGGTTCGTTTTTCTGGACAGTTTGATCAATCAATTAAATTCTATAGGATTGGATCAGTAAATTCATTGCTTTTTGACTTTTTGATTGATCAAAATGAATAAAAGAAGATGAAAGAGTAAAAGAGAGAGAGAGAGAGAGAGAGAGAGAGAGAGAGAGAGAGAGAGAGAGAGAGAGAAAGATAGAGAAATGGAATGTTAGTAACGTAGACCACTCAGAGACTTGGTGAATTTAAATGCCGGACGGTACGCTCGAGGGCAATTAAGAGATTAATTGCTAGTCTTCTTCTTCTCATTGTGGTGTTAGTGCGTGTGCCTGTTTCTCTACACTGGGTTGCTGCTACTTCTACTCCTGTTTGGAAGATTAAAACGAGAGAAGAGACTTCAGAAAGACAGAGAGAGAGAGAGAGAACACACTAGATGTAATCCGGACGAGCAATCACGGTAGATCGGAGTAGAAAGAAAAACCGCGGTAGAGAACGGAAAATGAAACAAACAAAAATGAGAAAATGATGAAATACTTAAAATTCGTATACAAATAAGAAAAGAAAGAGAAGAAGAAGCATGATGGAAGAAAGTTTGCGTAAAAAATTGCTACGTTGACAAATTACCAGGGAGACATTTTTTATTCTCTTTTTCACTTTCATCCACTTTTTTTTTTTTTTTTTTTTTTACATATAAATCCACGAGAAGATCTTAAATTTATTCGTAAATAAATTTTTGTTAAAGTAAACTTTTTCATTTGCCATTTTGAAACAATGCTTATATTTGTATTAAACACCCACGTAACAAATTCAAATACTTTACAAAGTATTCGAATGTATTGGGTTGGAAAGAAAGTAATTTCGGTTTTCTAGTGTGAAATAAAACTCAATTGTTTCTAAACTAACAGTTACTAAACAAAATTACACGGAATTTGTTTCTATAGCAACCTAAAAGTGTCAACTACCAAATCTGAAAAGAACAAAATTCTAACATTAATAAAAGAATAACGAAACAAACATAACTTTATCTATTGGTGCAAGCCGAAATTACTTTCTTACCAACCCAATATCTACATGAATCTTATTTTTCCCTATAAAAAAAAGCTAAATGCCATAATATTCGTAAAATTGTCACATTCGACTGTCATAATATCATGCGTGACTTTCGTGTATTTTACTTTCGATGTTGCTATAAAAAAAAAAAAGATAAGTTTGAAAGGGTGAGAAAGAAACGATCACAAAGAGAGTTACATAGATAGAAAAACGCGTGTTAAGAGACAAAGACAAGGACAAAGGGCTCGAGGGCTTGGTAGTAACGTTGGATCGTAATATCCTGAAACGACTCTTTGAAAAAAAAAAAAAAAATAAAAGAAAAAAAAACGTAGTAGGTATATTTTCTCTCTTTTTCTCTCTTGAACAACCTTTAAGGCACTGAATTTTCGTTGCCTGTTGAATCGCGCACAACGCCATATAATCCAGTCTGAGAATGTCTGAAGAAGCAAAAGAGGAAGAAGAAGAAGTAGAAGAAGAGGGTTTCGCGTGGCTGAAAAGAGATGTGCCCTTAAAAACAAAAAAAGAAAGAAAGAAAGAAATGGGAATAGGAACAAGAGTAAGAAGAAGGGAGAAGAAACGGAAGTGACAGTAGGGGTGGTGGTGGTGGTGGTGGTCGAAGGGCGGATTCGGGCCGTTAGACGGAAACTTTATCGTACTACCGTTCTAGGAAAACGAGCCCTTTGCGTATCCCTTCTTTCTCTTTCTTTCTCTTTTAGAAACGCGTTTTGTCGTCCATGAAAACGTCCCCATGCATCTCCACGGGAAACGCCACGGGGAAACGTTTTCTCCAAGGTTTACGTAACTAACCAACTACCCTTCCTCCTCCTAGCATACACCCCACCCTTCCTTTTTCCGTACTGTTATTCCTCTTACTGTTTCCTTTTCCCTCACCACTTTTCGAACTGAACTATTCATCGTTATTTTCTGCCAAGTTTTGATTCCGTAAAACGAGAAATTGGAATTTTAGGTCGAGGACGTGAAGTATTTCATCGAATTGTCAACGATAATGTTCATTTTGTGAGATTCTACTTTTAAAAAGAATATAAATGAGACGAGAATTATTTGATTTTAACGCGAAATAATATTATTTTGAAATAAATTTGTCTATTTATTATTTTTTTTATTCGTGATAACCATCCAACGATAGATGAAAAAAAAAATATATATATATATATCCAAGGAATGAAGAAAGAAAAGAAAAAAGAAAAAAAAATCATCAAATGTAATGAGAAACCACACTCGTTTCTCCACCCCCACCCCCACCCTCTTGATACCGTCGATAAATTATGCGAAACGTTTTAATGATGAAAATGTAACCGATGAGATTAATACGGAAAATGAGTTGAGATCTCGGTGAGTCTGATTAAGTACATATGGAATATAGGAGGAAGTAATAAGGGATTATAAAAGAAGGGTGTAACGAGATTCACTCTCTCTCTCTCTCTCTCTCTCTCTCTCTTTCTCTCTCTCTCTCTCTCTCTCACTCTTTCCCTTTACCGTTGTTCTCTGTCTATCTCACACGCAGAGATATAACAACCATTTCCAATTTGCGATTACGACGCACCTGGGGGTTAAAACGGTGGATTAACGTACGGAAGTCGATCGATTCAGGGTGAGAAATCGAGAGACCATCTATCGAACAGGAAACTGTCATGGTTCGTAATTATATTTGCCAAATTAATCTTAACATAGCATGGTAATTATACGACATTGATTGACGGCAATGGGATTGATAATGGTATTTATAAATCATAAAATTATTTTTAAAAATATAAATATATATATATATTTATATATATGTTTTGTATATCATATATATATATATATATATATATATATATATATA
>NW_015148972.1:655812-675744 GCF_001465965.1 Polistes dominula | reverse complement strand
TATAAAAGTAAATGTATACTTAGGAAATCGCGAATAGAGGAACTCGTCGAGGCAAGTCTCAAAGGGTGTAGAGAAGCATGGATGAAAGGAAGAATTTTTTCGTACCTTCTACCCTGTACCTTCGTAGTACGAGCAGACGAGCGTATGGCATCGACGTTACGGCGTCTTTTGAAATCTCTATATAAGCGGAAGACCTGTCTGTTTGCACGAGAGCTTCCATTCACGCCGGCCGGCGAATCAATATTGATACGAACTTTATATGTGGAACGCGTACCACCCTGTATACGGACTTCCGATGGAATGCAATATTAATAGGGACTCCTCGAACAATGCTCCAGCTACGAGTCGTCCCTTTTATACTACCTAGACGACACACGTACTTACATACATATCACGTGTCTACATATGTAAGTATATAAGTATACTTCCTACTAATAATATATATGTATATGTATATTATACACACTATGGGTCAAAAGTATATTATTATACGTTCATTTCAATCAAAATAAACAGGATATTTATAAAATAATAAAAAGAAAATAATTAACATTACATTTATTATATTTTTACGATCAAATAACCAAGTCCTGTAATTTCAACAAAATTTCATAAAATCAAATAAAATGTATTTGCTAATATCTTATTTTATATGACAATAAATATAATTTCGTATAGGTATTATAGGTATTTATATATATATATATATATGATATATAGGTATTATAATTGTATATTATTTATTTAATATATAATTATTAATTGTATATAATAAAAATAAATTATTAAAATAATAATAAATATTATATAATATAAAATTAAATTTTTTTTTATATACAATATTAATACAGGTATTACAGGTATTATATGTATGATATATATATAGAATACAATATATAAACGATACGATATATTAAAACGATAGAAATAGGTACATATGAATTGTCGGTAACTGTAGTTTTAAATGTCTTTTGAAATGAAATTTATTTTCTTTTTTTTTTTTTATATCACACAACGAATATTTTTTTAATAATTACTTTTTAAGAATAAGAAGAAGGAATATTAAGCAACAAAAAAGCACAGTTAACTTTAACAACAGCCTGACATTATTCCAAATGCTTCCCCAATTATTAATGTTGATCATAATATGGGTCCATAAACCAACAACATTATAAATATACAAAAATCTTGAAATCTTTGAAAACAATCATTATTCAATTAATAGATATTTGACAAAAGAAAAGGGGGCATGTATCGTTTGAAAATGAATAAAATCAAAATGACCAGTATGTGATTGGAAACTTTTGAATGGTAATGTACACGTGTATACAATATACACGAGACACTAGTAAAAGCAATACGTGTTTGCATGAGTGTCGCTATTTCCGAATAAAGCTGTGCTAACCTAAAGCCTTATTCACAATAATTCGCCACTCCTTATGCATATATACACACACACACACATATATATATATAGAAAAAAAGGATATATACATTCTCGTAAGTTTTTTAAAGTAACAGATCTTTATAGTAGGGAAAAGAAAGAAAAGAGGATACTACCATTCTCTATTTATGCGAAGGTAAAAAATATTCCAGATGCATTCTCGGATTCTCTCGAATCTTAGCTTAGAAATACGACGAGCAAAGGTAAAGAAAGATATCTGAGATATCTCTTGACAAAAAANTTGACAAAAAAAAAAAAAGAAAAAATCCCAAAAAATATAAAATTCATACAAAGATGATCCTTTGTATTTTTCTTTTATTATTTATAACATTTGATTTCTCTCTCTCTCTCTCTCTCTCTCTCTCTCTCTCTCTCTCAATCTTTCTCTTATGATTTTTTTAAAAGAATTTTGTTCATTTTTTTTTTCTTCACTATTATTATTTCGATCTAAGTGGAAGAGGGCAAAAGGTGACGACCATTAAGCGAAATTCTCCAAGTGAAATATGAAATATTTAACAGCAGGTGGTCTACCTTTTCTCGAAATAGAGAAAAATAAAAATAGATAGAGAGAAATATGGTAAGAAGAACAGGTTGAAACGGGGTACGGGTGTACTCATAGTCTCATGCAACCAGCAACATTTCCGACTCTTCTCTTTCGGCTTGCAAATCAGAAATTCTAATGAAGATTAAACCAAAGCTTTCTCGGAGATCCGAGCTTTAGCGACATTATAGCGAACCTTTTGTTGGGCCCTCGAGAAATCTATGCAAAATAGTTGCCTATTCATCGGCGCAAACTGAGAGAATAAAGGACCAAAGAGAGAAAGAGAGAAAGAGAGAGAATGACTTTTCATTTTCGTAAATTAATGTTCAACATTTTCCCTCTTATTGAATTTCATTTTAAACAATAGGTTAAATGAACCCTTAACGTGATAAAAAAAAAAATAAAAAATAAAATAAAATAAAATACATTGCCGACTGACTCAAAACACAAAAGAGAGGAAAAGGGATGAGGATGAAGGGGGTGGCTGGTAGAGGAAATCGATTTTTAATGGATGCACTGACGCGTAAATATCTCTCCTACTATTCCTGGGGTATCAATTTACAAATGAATGTGACAAACGATAAAGGTTGTGTATATGATGCGAATTTTTATAAATACCGGTGTGAAATATCATACAAGAGAAAAATAAAGGAGAAAGAAGGGGAAGGTAATATATACATGTAATACATGTACATATTTATATATATATATATGTATATATATATATGTATATATATGGATAGGAGAAATGGCATCACGATAACAGGATGGCGAAGAGTTAATTACAAAAGGGCTCGTACGTTCAATCACAGTAATAACCGTAAGCTCTACTACTACTACTAGTATATGTTATACTACTATACACCTGTTCATACAATATCCAACCAATCCCCCTAAACGTTTAGGACAAAACGAAAGTAACGTTGATACGAATTTTTCAACAAAATTCTTCGTGATTCTAGTTCTTAAAATAAAAAAATAAAAATAAGAAGAAAAAAAAAACGTAACTGGAGCAAGAAATGAGTGAAAAATAGAACGTCAAACGACAACGTTTTACCATTGCCATTGTTTTTACCGTTGTTGGCCTAGAAAATAAACTTTTTCCTCTTTTCTGTTTTTCATTTACGTTAAAAGTTTTGATATGGTTTGTGATACAGGCTCGTACGGGACACACACGTCTTTCACTGTAATAGATCCACGTGTTTTGAAAAATAAAAATATTAATAAAAAAAATGGAAATATGTTTAATTAAAATACGATACAGTCTATCTCTCTCTCTCTCTCTCTCTCTCTCTCTCTCTCTCTCTCTCTCTTTCTCTTTCTATTTTTTTTCATAATAGATATAGTGGAAAGTAATTTAAAAAAATTGCATATTCCTGAAAGGTACGTACCTATATAAGCGAAATATCGTTTAAACGTCAACTAACCCTTGGCTTTTCATTACCCTAACTAAATGAGTTTATTCTCCATATCGAGACTTTAATCCTTCCTAATTGCTTTTGGGGAAAATATATAACGAAGTCAGTTCTATTTTACGTACGTACATAAATACATACCTACATACATATATACATACGTAGGTAGGTAGGTATATACGTTGAACGTGTTGTGTCTGTTTCACCCGTCGGCAAGCAGGACGAGATATCACGCGAAAAAGAGAAAGAGAGAGAAGGATGGAAAAAAGGGAGGAAAGAGAGAGTGAGAGAGAGAGAGAGAATGAGAGTTTTGTTAACCGAGATGAGAATAGTTTAGAGAGCCACTGTGTGTACATTGTTGGCCAGTCAGTCGCGATACGGTTTAGCGATTTTCCGTTTAACTCGACGTTTCCATCGCTAGGGATAAATGCTAGAAAAGGATAGTAGATAAACGAAATGAAAATGAAAGAGAAATAGTAAAAAGGTTCCTGCATTGGGAGGAAGTGGGAGTTAGGTTGGGCGAACAAAAATGGGAGGATTGGTACAGAGGTAACATTGTTGCACGCGTGGTGAGATTTTCGTAAAAAAAAAAAAAAGAAAAAAAATGTCACGTTGAAACACGGTTGTGCGTCCGTAGAAAACGGACGTATAATTTCCGACTCAGCACGACGACTCGCAAAATACTCGTCAACGCGTTTCATTCGCTTCCACGATTCGGTTACTATACTACTCTACCAACACAATCACAATTACACTACTATATTCACCATATCACCAACACTAACATCTTCTCTTCCTATTCTCCACTCTCCCCATGACTATCCCCCTTCTTCATCATCATCTCTTCGTTTCGTTTCATTCTTCTCGCCAGCGTACATTCGCATGACTCTACTTCCCTTTTAGGTTCGTTTTTTTTTTTTTTTGAAAACTACCTTCTATGGTTTTACCATGTATGTCACATTGCGAACATTCATTGGTGTTTCTAGACAATGTTTCTAAGTTAACGTGTTGAATTATGTCAGTTTTTGTAGTAGAAATTCGAAATTCAACTATGAATTATACGAAAATCTAATGTCGAAAGGAAATTTGTTGTTGATAGACTTTAAAGGGATCATATATTTGATATCGTATTGAAACAAACAACAAAAAATACAAGGAAATTAATTGCATTGAATTTGTTATAGAAAAATTCTTGCAATTTATTTTACTCTTAATATAATACAAATTTAATGTTGAAGAAGTTTACTTTTTTTATTTTTCCCTATCCTCCTATTAATAAAATAAAAACAAAAAAAAAACATTTTATTTAATTGGATTGCAAGGAATTTGTTATAGAAAAATTAAGCAAAGAAATTAATTGCATTGAATTTGTTATAAAAAAAATTCTTACACAATTAATTTTATTATTAATATATAATAAAAATTTAATATAAAAAAAGTTTACTTTAAAAAAAAAAAACCAAAAATATTAATATTTGAAATAGTTTGTAAAATGTAAGTTAATATAAAAAAATAAAACATTCGATTTAATTGGATTGGAATAAGCGTGGGTGGATAATTGTAGGATGGCCTTGAAAATTCCTACCAAACTTTCCACGAATGATTTTAAAGCACGAAACGAGGTATACATATACATATATATATGTATACATGTGCGTTGGCGTATTTTCTTAGAATTACATACACGTAAGAGTTCTTGCAATTTCTTTAAACGATTTTCCAAGAGCGCCCGTGAAAGTGGAATGCAGCTTGCTGTCACGCGAGAAAAGGTCAACTCTTGGGGAGAAAACACGCGAGTTCTATTCGCGATACTATATATACAATACATATATATGTATATATCAGTATTATATAGGTGTATATATATATATATATACATGTTCGTGTATACAGTGGTATACGCTTCGGGATATTTGTACCGGCTATTAACTTTTCTTCGTGACCGCGACTAGTTTATGGGGAGAAAGAAAAAAAAAGGAAGACAAGAAAGAAAGAGAGAGAGTGAGAGAGATTAAAATATTAAAAAAAAAAAAAAAGAAAGAAACTACTTGATCAGCTGGTAATCGCATTTCTCAACATAACTTTTTTGTCGACCTCGTTAAAATAATCTTGAAATATCAAAGTTTATTAAAAGTGTTAATGTCTACTAACTAATTTGCATAAGTAAATCGATGAAACAAATGAAATTACGCGTTCAATTGGATAAACCTGTAACACGAATAATACATAAATTAAATTTATTTCCTGTTGCATGATTTTACAAAATGACCTCTATTTAATGGCCTAGTATTTTTTTTTTTTTTTAATTTTTTTTTATATTAAATATCAATATTTACCATACATATATATATATATATATATAAAATATAAAATATTAAAAAAAATATTCGCTCATATCGAACCATATATTTTTGCATATAAATAAATAAAATAAAATATTATTGTACAAATATTAATAAAATATTTTGTTAAATAATATTTAACAAAATACTGATACAAAAATAAAAACTTCATAAAAAGAATATTATATTATTTCTAAACACAAATTCATCCCAAATTATAAAATTTTAAACAAACCCATTACATAACCATATACATATATAAACCAATTATTTATTTAACAAACAAACAAAATATATATATATATATACAGATCATGAAATAAACAAACACATAAATAATAACATCAACAGATTACCCAAAAAAATCACGGTACAGAGTAAATAAGTAAAATAAACAGAAATGGGTAAGAAAATTGGATAGAAGAAAATGCACAAAAGGGGTAGGAGTGGAGGGGTGGTTAGTACTAGTAGTAGTAGTAGGGAAAATCGATAGGAGTGGCAGTTAAATGGCACAACGAAGTTTACGTGTATAACTAACGTTATATCGTATAAACAAACGGTGTGTTACGTCTGTCCGAGGGCACCGAACTTCCTGATGTTGTAAGCTGTGCAACGAGGAACGCGTTACCAGAGGAAGAAGAAAAAAAAATAGAAAGAGAAAGAGAAAGATAGAAAAGCCTCGAGCATCTTCTCCTCAACGATAACGACCTTCGCCTTCGCCTTCCCTCGACGAAGACGCAAGTGGGGAAGGGGGAGAAGAGTGGGAGTAGGGTCTTATCTCTTTTGACGGGCGTAGCTGCCTTTTCCGTGTTGTGTTCCCTTGCTCGCGTGAGAGAAGCTCACGAGCAAGAGAAACGTTCGAACTTAATGAAAGAGTGAGAGAGAGAGAGAGAGAGAAAGAGAATCTCGTAAAGACTCGAAAGTGACTTTTCGATTTTTTTTCTTTTTTTCTATCCTTTCTTTCTATTTTTTTCCCATTACTCTTCTTCTTCTTCTTCTTCTAGTTTTTTTTATCATCTGTTTTAGTAATAATAAAAAAGAATAGTTTCTTGATACCAAAGAGGGAGGGTGGAGAAGGGGAAGGGTTGGGGAATGGTTACGATGGTGGTGTATGGTCGTCGTGGTTTCGCAAACGAGGGGACCATTTTCTTCAGTGTATTACGTCGATAAACTGGTAACGTTCATTCGATAAGATTGATAATAACGGTGGAAAGAATAACCGTAGAGAGATAGTAAAGTATAGTAAGTAAGTAAATAAAACTACACATCTTTTTCTTTAACATTTGGCAATGGTCCAATAATGATTATTCGTATTTTACTTTTTTTTTTTTTTATCTTTTTACACATTTTCCATTAATTCGGAGAGAATATAAAATCGATAGTCTATCATTTCGCTATTATATATATGCAATATAAAAAGAACTATAATAAATATATAATAATATTTTATACATATAATAATATATAATATAAAAAAATATTATAATAAAATTATATAATAATATTATTTTATATATATAATAATATTATATAATATATAATATAAAAATATTATATAATCATCGTACACATTCAGTTTCTTTTTTATTTTTATTTCTATAAAAAGAAACAAATATTCATCTTCCTATCTCTCTCTCTCTCTCTCTATCTGTCTATCCTATTTTAGACGGCTATTAAAATTCAACGTTCGTTGAACGTCGTGGAAAACGCTAAATGTATGAAACTATGCACGGAATTAGGGAATTTTGAGCGTATCCTAAAAGCGCGCGAAAAGCCAGGACCAAGCATGAGATAAAATGAAAAGATAGAAAGAGACAGAGAGTAATGAAAAGGAGGTGAGGTGGGATGGTTGAAAGAATAGAATAGAATTGTGAGTTAACGAGATTTGCGAGATTCCCGAAAGAACAATGATGGCGGGTAAACAACGCGTTAAAGACCGAGCTGCCTGCAGGTGCTCTCTTTGTCTCGTTTAAGTGATTCAATTTCGTTTAAGGTTCGTTTAAAGACCGAGAGGGTTTTGAAGAGTCAAGGACTTTTCCCTTGCACGCTCCTATCCTTCGTCCCCCCCCTCTCTCACTCACTCACTCACATTCACATTCACATTCACATTCACATTCACTCACACTTATTCTCTTATTCTATCTCTTTAGAATGCACTCACTGCCTACCAACGTAACGACCAACGTTGGTCGCTGTCTTTACAATCCCCTTTTTCCACCCCCACCCTCCACTGCCCCTACTACTACTACTACTACTAGTATCACGAACGATGTGCCTTATCTAGTAAGGGGGGTGGCCAGGTTAAATCGTTGCGCGTGATCGTGCATACTAAAACGATTCTACTGTACTAAAGGTTGTTATATGTTCTACACCAAGGGCTGACCCTTTAGAACCCTGTAATTCCTTTGACGTATGTTACGCTTAGGATAAAACTTTCTTCTATCATTTTCTCTTTCTTTCTTTCTTTCTTTTTTCTGTATATGTGTGTTCTATCCTAACTTGCACGAATATTATTACCGTTACTCCCCCAACCGGTACGTACGCATGCATGCACGTCCATCTGTACGAACATTTTGATATACCCGGAAATGAAGGTAAAATCGATTTGATAGTGTGTTGGTTAAACGTTTCTTCCTATAGGTATACAGGGATTCGATATCGAACCAATTTTCTACTATACGCAACGAATAGAAATGAGCATTTGATAATTAAAGTCAGTAAAGGGTTGTTAAGAGAATATTAACCATTATTTTATACCAGAAAATTGTTTTCAAAGATTATAAACAGAGAGAGAGAAATATAAAATATGGAAATTCATCGTCATGACTGGTAGGTTGGTAAATGTTACGTATATATTATTTCCATGTATTCCTATACCTGTATATATATATATACTATATATGGTGAATGAATGGGTGTAGTAACTACGAAGAGAAACGTTATAAAGTGGCGCGTGTCGTTGTCACTTGTAATTTAGCGACTAAATTCAGCTCGTTTCGAGGCCGTCGTTTCGAGAACCGCTCGATATATATATATACATATACATATATATAACTCTCACATACACACTATCTTTTTCTATATCATATATTATAATACTTATATACACGAAGTTTAATGAATGCGATAATACCGGTGCTCTTCTTGCATCACGCGAATTTGATCAACGAGATGATCTCGATTATATTTTACCGACGGAGGTCAAAGAGAGGACAAAAGCGTTAAAGAGAATTACGCTCTTTGCTCGGTGGTGATGACGACGACGACGACGACGATGATGGTGGTAGTGGTGGTGGTAATACTTTGAATAAGCTATTGAGAACGATTGGAAATTCAAAAGATATTTTTAAAGAAAGAATTGTAGGTAAGAATGCTTTCAGAAGAATTCAAAAAGGTAACTTCCCCAATAGACTTTTATTGAGAGAGAGAGAGAGAGAGAGAGAGAGAGAGAGAGAGAGAGAGAGAGAAATGAAAAAAAAATATAGGTCGAGATAGTTGAAGAGAATTGGGGGGCCAAGTGGAGGGTGGAGGGTGGTTGGATGAAATAGGGTGGTATAAGGGGAAGAGTATGGCTATCTCGATTCGAGTAAATATCTTCAGGTCTGCCTACGAATCGCAATGCGGTCGTTCAATGCACGAAACGGCCAGCATATCGATTCGTGCTAGGAAGAGAGTAGAACTCTAACATTTGGTCTACTCTCTGCTACTACCACTACTACTACTACTATTATTATTATTATTATTACTGTTAGTACTATACTCTATATGCCAGTGAATCGTTCATACTTTCGTCGCGCGAGTACGATAACGATTTATAAAGTTTCAAACGGGGTCCCGTAAAAAGTCGCTTTCCTTGTAGCTCTAGGATCGTAAAGTTATCGGCCGTTGTAATAAAAAAAAAAAAAAAATGCAAGGAAATGGGGGTAGTCGTAACGACAACGACATAGAACAACAGCTACCCTCTTGCAATTTCCCACCAAGATAAGCTTACGTCACAGTTTTATAAGAGAAAACAGAAAATAATGAAAATTGATATTCGCTAGGATAAAATTAATTTTGATAAATGAACAATAAATTTCTGGCTTACCTTTTCTCGAAGCATATCTCGTACTTTGATCGTTTGATTTCTGCTACGATGTAATTCCAGTTGCAATTCGAGACATCTCTCTTGCCAATTGAGTTCTTCAACAGCGCTGGAATAACCATCGAAACTTTTGGATGATCCATAAGCAGGTCTGGTTTCAAGTTTTTCTTTCTTCGAATCTGCCTGGGTCCTCTGATCGAGAAACAATCTGTTCTCGGCATAAGTTCTACCCGTAGATTGCTGTTGTTGTTGTTGTTGTTGATGATGATCAACCGGTTGTCTACCAGAGAATGAAAAAGCTCTATCGAAGTGAGCCCTAGTAGAGGATCCAGGATCAAACGTTGGTCTACCTCGGGCAAGGCTCGACAAATCCTTGGGTTCGTAAGAGGTGTTGGTAGTTGTGGTGGTAGTTGTACTTTGAGATGAGAAATCCGTTTGCCCGGCGAACGTTCTCTTGTCGGTATATTCAACGTGACCGCTTGATTCCGATGTAAAATCGTATGGGCTACACTTGCTCTTAGGATCGCGTAATTCAACGTAACCGGCGCTCCTAGCAGCATCCTTGTAAGTTTTATCCTTTTGAAAAAGTAAATTGGGTACGTTGACGTAGGGCGAATCTCTCGAATGAACTATCGAACCAACAGTACTTCCCCCAACAGCAGTAACAGCACCAAGACCAACAGCAACACTAGCACTACCACCAGCAGCAGTAGTACCACCATTATTGTTATTATTGTTATTGTTGTTTAAAGGCGAGGTGCTTTGATGACGTGGTCTAGGTGGTGGAGTTGGTGTTTGACGAAAATGACGAGGCCATAATCTAGGACTGTCCGGACCGCTCGACAAAACTCGACTCGATTCGGAAACACCACCTGACGAGGACTGTTGTTGTTGTTGCTGTTGCCTTCGGATACCCTCAGGTGTACTTGGCTGTTGTTGTTGTTGCTGCTGCTGCTGAAGGTGATGATGGTGATGATGATGATGATGCGATACAGAACCTGTCGTTGACTCATGTGTTCTTGCACCGAGTCTTGGACTGCAAGGTGCCGAAGAACTCGAACCAAAATCCGTCGCTAAACGTGCGATCGGATCGAGAATTTGTGAAAGACGACGTGCTGGTGAACCTCGTATCTCGTCCATCTTCTTTTTTCTTTTTCTCTCTTTTACTTTTTATTTTTCACTCTTTCTCTTTCTATCTTTCTGTATATATTTAATTTTTTATCAAAAGAACACGTCGATACGAAAAATATCGCGACGACGACGACGACGACAACGAAATTGATGATTTTCCATGAACGCCACGTGCGTTCTTTCACCGATCATCGTCGTAGTTTCTCATAGGCATTCTTCCCACGTTACAATCTTACGATTTATCTGCAAACACACAAGAAATAATTTACGTTAATAAATATTCCTATCAAAGATATTTTTTAACATTAAACATATCGATGTACTTCGCTTATATTTATTTCTTTTACCATTGCGTATCAAATGACCAGTCTTCGATAATTCATATATTTTACAACATAGTTAACGATCTAACCACGTTTGGATTACTGCTTCCCTTTACATCGCTAAAGACAAGCAACCTGAGTACGGTTAGTAACATCGATTGAAAACCCACCCGTCCGAAAAAAAAATCCCAAAAATCATATACTGTTGACTTTTGAAAGATGATAAAAAGAAACAAACTTGTGTGGTAGTATTGAACAAGTATGAGAATTAAGTGAAGAAAATAACTCTGGAACTCGTAAAAAGGAAAAGTTACAAAGCCAAGAATATTTAACGATATTTATACATAAACAATAAATATTATAAACTACATAATCATTAATAAAATAACAATTCTTTGACTTAATAAAAGACACCACTACTCCTTTTAAGAAATTGTAATAAAACAATATTCCAAAAAAGGGTTATTTGACTTGGTCCCATTAAGTTTCAATGTTAAACAACATTTAAATAAGTTCATCTCGTATCTTTCGCTATTAGTGACATATACGAAGGGAAAAGGACTATGAGGACAAAGAAAAGAACATGAGTTGAATCAGGAAATGAAAAAGGGGGAGAGATATTAAGCAACGTTTAAGTGTTTGCTCTACTAAATTGAAAGCTTGTAACTCTATGAGCAAGTGGGTGGGGGGTGGTGGTGGTGGTATCTCTCAAAGCGTTTCCTCTCACCATTTACATCTACTTCTACTTCCCTTTCCCTTTTGTCCTCACCCTTAACTACTACTACACTTCTCTACTTATTCCTTTGGCTTCATCTTCAATCTCGAGGAAAGAAGAAGTTAGGGGGAACACTGACGTCTCTCGCAAGGCTTCAAAGTTTATTTTAAGGTCGGTAAGTAAAAAAAATGAACGAAATGAAAAGAGATGGAGTGTGGGGAAGAGTGTGGGGAAAGGAAGAAGTACTCGGCGCCTGAGTTACTTTTACTTTCGCGTGTTCCAAGTAAAATGTCTCTTCTCGTAAAAGAGAAATTTATACTTGATCGATATATTTACCATCTTCTAAAAATAACAATAATAATAGTAATCAAATCGTGAACACATACAAAGAAAATAAAAGATGAGAAGAATAAGGTAACTAGTAAAAAGTAAAATAAGCACGAACTCGAATGAGTTTTGTTTAGAGAGAAAACAGTAATTATACAAATTGGTTGCACCACCGGAAAACAGCATCCTCATCCAAAAATAATACCAAGGATCACGAGAGAGTTAGCTAGCAAGTAAGCAAGCAAGAGAAAGAGAGAAAGAAAAAGAAAGAAAGAGGTACATTTCAAGAGGGTCATGGCCCTTTTTATACGACCCTTTTCCATCTCACTCTCTTTGACTGTCTTCTTTTTTAAATATCGTACCTAGGTCCCTTTCTATCAACCTTTTCACCCTTTTCTTTTCTCTTGAAATTTTTTTTTTTTCACTAGAGTGTCGTACCACCGAAGACACAATGACACTCGATGGAAGAAAAAAATCTCGACAACCTGTAGCTGTGTTGCTGCTTCTGCTTTTGCTGATGCTGGTGTTGCTGCTGCTAGCAAAACCAAACTCAATGAACTCTTGGTGTTTTTCTTTTTCTTTCTCTTATCGTTTCGTTCGTTTATTAAGTACTTGAAAAAAAAAAAAAACAGCAAAGGAAAGAACCAAGAAAAGATTTGAACATAAAGAGAAAGAGAGGAAATACACGAGTCAAAATCTCAACGACAACTTCCATATCTCGACTTGGTTTCCCTCAGGAAGGGAAAGTCGTGTCGGTTATTCACAAAGGAATTCTGAGGATCGCGAATACGAATAATATCGTGTGTATTTCGAGGTTAAAGTTAACATATAATATCGTAAACTTTACACCTCCGTATGTACATATATATATATGTGTGTGTGTGTGTGTGTGTAGTTTGCAAGTTAACTAAAGAAGAACAACTGGATAATGTATTTTCTTTGAGATCATTTTCTTCTTCTTCTTCTTCTTCTTCTTCTTCTTCTTCTATTCCCAAGTTAATTTATCAAACAAACGTACGTTCCAATTTCTCATGTTTGTCGTCTTTGTCATTTTTTTTAACGAGTTGAAAAAGAGACAGCTATAAAGTTAATTTCTATTTCTGTATATTTTTGTATATATTTGTTTTAATAAAATTGTATTGGAATATAATTGACTCCAATGTTTTCTCATTTCACATGATGCAACAAATACAAACGTATCATTTCTATGTTCAATCAAAAGTTAGTAATTCAAATAACATATTAAATACATTTTTTATGGTGTAATGAATCGTTCCTGAATTGTTTATGAAATGTTAAGCAATGTTAATTACACGAGTCTCACATTAAACTAAAAGTATAGTCAATAAACTTTTGACTGAACACAAACAATAAAACATTTCAGTATCCTAATTAAAATAAAGAAAAAATGCAAAATGCAAAATGCAGTATTCATATGATAATAATACGTTTGGAAATAATAAAAAAAAAAAGATTCTAATAAAAGATGATCATCGGATATCGGAATCCGAAATCCAATATAAATATTATACATATATACATATATATATATATACCTGTTCACCTATGTTTAAAATAAAACGTCGTAATTTTGGCCTTTTGGAAAAGGGTAAAGATAATTATCGAGCTAGTACCAAAAAGGAAGTATAGTTCTGGTAGGATGTTTAGTTGGGTGGGTGTTGGTTGGTGGGCTCCTAGGTTTATGGGGTGGAGACGTCGATTAAGCTTTCGAAGGGTTCGAGATTATTCGAAAGGCAAATATTATCGCCGCTGGAGGTATAGGTATCGATTATTCGAAACAATGCGGCCCACCTCCCCCTCCCCCTTAACCAATACCAAACGATTGCCGCCCAAGGTAAACTGCAAAGCTATAATAATCCGTATAAACCTAGTGTATAACCGGAGGCGGTGTTCTTCGTTTAAAACACGCGAAACCGAAGGCGTCCCTGTAACGAAAATGGCAAACTAGCAACTGCAAACTAGCAAAACTTCAACTTGCAACCAATAACCACCAGAATTCTCTTCTCTCTTTTAAAGTCAGTCAGTATCGATTAGTATAATAATTCACCGTTCTAGTATCGGTGTCTCCGTAGATTCTCGATAAGTTGAACAACGTCAAACACTTGTTTTCTATCTCTCTCTCTCTCTCTTTTCTATTCCCTTCACTTCCCCTTTCCCTTCCTTGTATCATCAACGCAACCAGGAAAATCCGAACGGTTTGAGAACACGAGACGACGACTCCAAGAATAACATCGTGTTGCGCAATGCACTTTGATGAACGAATCGTCGATAAGTCTACTATCCCCCCCTAAACCCTCAACTCCACCCCACCTTCTCCCCATTTCCCCTTTCTCATAGTCTCTCTCTCTCTCTTTATCTATCTTTCTCGAACTACTCGAACTACTCGCCTACGTTGCATCCGGCGCGTAAGATGTGTGTACGTATATGTATGCATGTATGTATGCATGTGTGTGAGTTGCATTTTTTATTCTATTCGACACGATTGATCGATCGTGCGGAGAAACGTCCTCTCTTCGTCGCGTTCGATTTTTTTCTTCCTTTTTCCTTCTTCTTCAACTTCTTCTTTTATTTGCAATAGTGTGCATGTATGCATCTATATGTGTGTGTACTTATACTTAGACGAGTAACCTAACCAAAGAGAAAGAGTAAAATAACACTGTTTTTCCATCTAACCTTCTCTCTTAGAATCGATCTCCTAAGGGGGCCCTGCATAAACTCAGAGACGCTTTAATAAAGCCGCTGCCGACTTCAACCATCACCACCATACCTTCTCAACATATTTCAACATATTCAACCAATATTCAACCATATTCCACAAGACGCGTTTTATTATTACTACGTTATAAATCTATCCGGAGGATATCGACAGTGCTGATTTTTATGGTGGACCCATAGGTGTACGGCCTATCTATCTATCTATTTATCGTACCCCCTTCCYCCCCCCTATCCACCCAGACACAACCATAATCTTTCTCTATCTTTATCTCTTTCTCTTTCTTTTTTTTTGTATTTTTCAACGTTTTCTTTACTAAACCCGACTGACCCCGACGAACCTCCTCTCCTGCCACCACCACCACTACCATCGTCATGACCAACCCCTTCTACATCTACCCCTATCCGGGCTATCACATAATCCCGCTCGTTTTACGACCAAACGAACGGTCCTTTATTTTTCACACAGATACTACTGCTGCTGCTGCTACTCCTGCTGCTGCTGCAACGACATGACTACTACTTTTTCTTTCTATTATTCTTTTCTCTTTTTATTTTTTTTTTTTTTGCTTTCTACCCTTTATCTTTCTCTCTTTCTCTTTGTCTTTTTTTTTTTTTTTTATTCTTTCCAGAGGAAAAATTGTTAGCCCTATTTTATTCGCAAGAGAAATTTGCGAAGTAACACTCGTAAACATTTCTTATCTTATACTATCTTTTTCTAATATTTCTTTTTATTTTTTTTGTTCTTTTTTTTATCTAGGTATTATTTAAACAAATAGAAAGGTTAAAAAACGGAATATATTACACGCGAGTAGAATGACGAATGAAATATTCCAAAAGAAAAGTTGTACATTTTATATGCAATACGATGTTAACGTGTATTCATCTACCTATATATATATATGTATATATACATATACATACATTTATATCTACGTGCAAGTTAATTCTTAATTGTAATAAAATTACGTATTCATAGCATGGCAGTTTCTTCCCTTTTTTTTCGTCCCTTTTACTCTTTTTCCTTATTCTTCCCTTTTTGCCTTGCTACATGGATCAGGATGAGAGGAAAAGAGAAGAAACACTTGTATGTCTGTGTGTGTGTGTGTGTTTGTAAAAGTAAGTGTGTTCGCACAAATACTAAGGATTTATAAAGAATATATATATATATGAAGAAACGGGTGGTCCCGTGGTGTCCATGAATAAATTTCGAATTAACTTTCGAACGGTTCTCGCGTTATACGAGCCACGACGGAAAGGAAGAAGAAGAAGAAGAAGAAGAAGAAGAAGAAAAGAAGAAGAAAAGAAGAAGAAGAAGAAGGAGCCCTTCGCAATCTCGACGACGGTTTCTCCGTTACGCTCGTTATAATACGAAAGATTTTTCTTTTTTTAAAAGGCCCTTGTCTCCGAAACGTAAGAAATGTTTAAAGTACTTCCTTCTACGTAACTTCATTCAGAAATTAATATTTATAAATAGCAGTATGAATAATATTGCTTAAAGATAATAATGTGTGTTTGAAAAGTAATGAAAAATAAATATTAAATATTATACGTATTATACCTATGTATATTAATTATAATTATTTATATATATAATATTGTCTATGTTTCTCATATTTTATATTATATTATATTATGTACATTATAGTATATTATATGTTATTTTTTTATTATAATATACATAATATTTTATTATATAATATTAAAATTATATTATATATATTAATTAATTGTTATATTATATTAATTATATTATATTATAGATATTAATTTAGTATTAATATGAGATATATGTAATATATGTAAAGAAAAATTGTTTCTAAAATAACAAAAATAAGAAATTAAAAAAAAAAATAATAAAAGATATTTTTAATATTATTAACAGTATAAAATATTATATAATAAATAAAAACAAAAATTTGTTTCAAAAGAAATACAAAAAAGAATCCTTATAACATATATCTATAATATAATGTATTTACATTATATGTAACAACAATTATTGTAGTTTTAAGAAATAAAACTGAAATAAAATTATTAAACAAAAGAAAGGAGTAACAGAAAAAATATAAAATATAAAATAGTTAAAGATCTCTTTTAATATAGTTAGCAACGTTTAGCAACGTTTTACGAGTACTTTCTTCCTCTTTTTCAAGCAATCCACCTTTTCTTCATCCTCCCTACCCCCTTCCCCCTCTTACCACTCTTCGGTTAAACTTAAAAGTGTATAAAACGTTGTTCACGAATAAAATTCTCTCTATACATACATATATATATATATATATACATATATACATAGATATAATATAATACAAAGGGAAAAGGACAAGTGCGTTGGAAGAATGGTAGACTTGGAGAATCGTAAGGTACAAAGGGATGACGAATCGTTTACGGAAAAGTACGATGAAAATAATGTCTTCTTCCGTTTCCATGCTTTTTGTCTGGAGTTACATTCCAACATACATATTTATATGTATATGTATATTTATTAAATAATGCATGACACTATATCGATCGAAAATTTATAATTGTTCACCGATTTCAATTTTATTTTTATATATATTAAAATTATTAAATAAAAAAATTAAATAATAAATATTATAAATTAAAATTAAATTAAATTATAAATTTTTAATAAAAAAAATAATCAAAATATTAAATAATATATATATATCAATTGAAAAAGGTTTATAAAAAAATATTAATTAATTTTTTTTAATAACACAATTTACAATTTACAAATTACACGACTCACATTTTGAAACGTAATTGAACTCTATATCTGAATTTAATAAATATGTATAAATGAAAAAATAAATAAATATAAAATACATAAAATGATGGAAAATCTGATCGATAAAAAACGAAAGTTTCAACTGGAAACATCGATACGAAAGAAAATATTCGAAAAAGTATAATAACGATTATTATAGATATCTGTTTTTCTCAAACGATCATCCTACTTTTTAAATCGGTTCACTTATCGTCTTCTCGTCTTTTCTATCCTTCTACTAACTTTCTTTTTTTTCTTCTTCTTTTTCTTTCCCCTTTTATAACATGATTCACCCCGTCTCTCATCCTACGACTCATCCTACGACCTTTTTTCAAACATCCTCTTTCTATCCTTCTTCAAAATCGTCGTACATTCGACGATTCACAACGTTCTTCCAAATTCTATGGTATATTCCGTTTATGTATTATTTATGGGGCCCGATAGATCCTCTCACTCTCACTCTCACTCTCACTCACTCTCTCTCTCTCTCTCTCTCTCTCTCTCTCTCTCTCTCTCTCTCTCCTTCGAAAAGAAACGGATGCGATTTCTTTTTTTGTATTCGGCGAATAGGATAAAGAAAAAAAGAAAGAAAAAAAGGCATAATTTATTCGACATGCTAGCTGTGTAATATGCAAAATGGCTACCACCACTAGTCTTCCCTTTTTCTTCAAATTGTTAATGGTGGGGAAAGTTAGAGGGTAGGAAGTGAAGATGAGGAGTGGAGGAAAAGGACAATATGACGTTTCTTCTACCTGACCATTCAAACTGCGACCCCCTAACGACAAAAAAATAAAAAAGAAAGAAATATCAAAAAAAAAAAAAATAAAAAAAAAATCCATTGGTTCTTCACCACTTTTGTGGCCTTTCTTCTGCTCTTTATTTTACTTTACTTTTTATTTTTATTTTTATATTTTAATTTTTGTGTAATTTTTTGTAATTTTTTTTTTTATCCTTTTATATTCTTTATTTTTTTTTTTCTTAACCAACAATAAGCTTCATCCATTGGTTCTTCACCACCTTCCTGTCCTTCCTGCACTTTGTTTTACTTTACTTTACATTTTATTTTTATTTTATTTTTATTTTATTTTTATTTTTTTTATTTTTTTTTGTTTAACCAATAATAAGCTTCATCCATTGGTACTTTACCACCTTCGTGTACTTTACTTTACTTTACTTTACTCTACTCCTTTACTTTACTGCACTTTATTTTATTTTATTTCACTTTACTTTTTCTTTGTATTTTATTTTTATTTTTTAATTTTTTTTTTTTCTTAATCAACAATAAACTTCAAGTCTTCGTTATTGTTCATCTCTTTCTTTCTAACGAAACCCTTCGTTTCAAAGTCGCGTGCGAAGAAACTATACCTGGCGGATACGTGACGGGAATGTATCGTGAATGTTAATTGCGAAATAGAAAAGGATATGCACGAAGAAGACTTACGTCGGAAAACTTACTTCGTGGAATATGTAACTTTGTTGTGTGTATCCCTTGTTTACTCGATAATATTACGAACAATTCCAACGTTGCAATAATAAATGAGAAAGAAAAAATTGTAAAATCTATCCCCTTATCTCAACAAAAAACAAAACAAAAAAATAAATAAAATATAGGATGATACCAAATATAGTAATGCGAATGAAAGAAAATTGAACGTGTGGCTCGTAGTGACACGCGTTTACTATTTTTATTGTCATTTCCGGTGCGTAAATAGCATCTTCCGTGCTATCGCGAACTTCTCTTATTCTAACATGGACTATGTAAGTGGTATATCTATATATTTATAGATATACTTAGTTGCTCGACCCTAGCAACAGTATATTATAAGCACTTATTGTTAGTAATTCTTTCCCTAACCTTAAAATACTTTTTATGACAACCTTTTTACCTTCATTTGCAAAAAAAAAAATTACGCATATTCCAAATTTGAATATTATTATACATTCGATCAACAAAATTCTTTAATTATAAAATTATATCGCATTATATTAATTTATTTATTATATTTATTTTATTTATATATATATAATATAATATAATTAAATGTTTTATAATAAAATAACTTTCATAATATAATATATATATATATATATATATATATATATA
>NW_015148972.1:616669-655672 GCF_001465965.1 Polistes dominula | reverse complement strand
TAGTTTATATCTCAATTTATAATCGCAATATTATTTTATTGCGAATTATTTGTTTATTAACAAAGAGTCATGATTATCTCTGTTAGTTCAATAAGATTCTAACAGATGGCGGTATAAGATAATTCGTTGACTTAAAGACGTGTGTATCGGACTGATTATGTGCCACAGCAACGCGTGGAGGGTCATCCCTAGTATTAATTATATATTATATTATAAAAGTTATTTAATTATAAAACATGTAATTTAATAATTTAAAAAAAAAAAACAAAAATCATTCTCATTATTACAGAATTCGTAATAATTTAATACAAATATTATAAATGATATAATGTCTTATTTTCTTTTATATTTGCAACCCTCTCGTAACATTAAATTGAACGATATTTAATTCATTAATTAAATAACAACATTTAGATCGTCTAAGTACCAAAATTAAGTATTATTATCTTTAAATAAACAATAACCTTTCTGTATTCACCAATTTTTCCAACCCCCAAAATATTGTCAAAAATTCATCAACTTTTGCGCAAAAAACGAGATAGGAATAGTCTCCTCAAAATTATTTTTACCTCCTGTCTTCTTCTTTTTTTCTTTATTCAAGAGAACAGATTTTATAGATGGGGAAGGGGTGTTTGGGAAAGAAACCAAAAAAAAAAAAAAATAAAATAAAATGATAGCGAAGAATAAACGAGGTTGCCCCGATTTAAGAAAGAACGACCCGTCAAACGGGGAATAGGATGAGGAAGAAGAGGGTAGGGAGGGGGTTGAGGGAAGTAGGAATCTCGTAAAAAGGGCGCTTGTTTTAAGAGATATCGTTTGACGAGCATCACCTTCCGGAGGGGATGTTTCTCGCCTGAAAACGCACGCCATCTCGAAGCTCCGAAACTTTACGAGCGAGGAAACAACGGGGAGAAATGACGATACAACCGTTTGCAAAGTAACAGAGAAAGAGAGAGAGAGAGAGAGAGAGAAAGGGGGGAAAGGGCTTGAAACGAGTTTAAAACTTTCTGACAGCTCGTTTTGGAAGTTGAAGCCTCGTGGATAAAAAAAAAAAAGAATAAAATAAGTGAGAAAGATAGTGATATGACAGGTCACGATTTTTCAATACTAATACTACTACTATTACGTCTGTTATATTTTAAAATCAATATTTTGATTATATGTGAATAATTTTGTTAATGTATTTTAATAAAATAATAGCTCTTATTCGTTATACGAATATATTTTGTTATTAATTATATATATATATATATAATTGGTATTGTTTTTATTTGGTATTATATATTTATATATATTTATTGGTATTTGTATATTATTTATTGGTATTTTATATGTATATATAAAATAATACCAATAATATATTATATATATTATATATTTTTGGGTGTTACTATTATTAATATTATTGGTATTATTATTATTATTATAAAATAGTATTAGAGTATAAGTATAAATTAGTATTAGTATAAAATTAATATAGATAATAATAATAATAATAAAAATAAAAAAATATTACCAATATATATATAATAATAATAATTATTATTATTTATAATATTAATTTTTATAATTAATAATTATAAAAAATTTAATGAAAAAATTATAATATATTATTTTTATATTATTATATTATAATTGAATTTTATAATAATAAAATTAAAAATTATAACAATTTAATTAAAATAATTAATTTATATACATAATTATTTGTCAATATTTATCTATCTATCTATCTATCTATCGATCTATCTATCTATCTCTCTTCAAATTTTATAATGGACGAAAGCTAGTCGGGTCAATTACCAAGAAAAAGACGACCCATAAGTAAATATAGTTTCGATAGATATAGTTAGTGTTTGTCATCGAAGTGCACTTGGAACATTATTCTTTAATGCTTCATCGATTATTCGTCACTGTCAACAACCAACGACTTTACCCGTCGTCTTACGAAAATCTACGACAATGTTTAATGTTTCGAACTTTACTACATCTACTTTCGTCTTCTACTTCTTCTACCTCTTCTACTTTTTCTTCTTTCTTTATCTTTATCTTCTTTCGAACAAATGTAAGTAATGTATTTAAGTGATTCACGAAGAAAGCTTTGAAAAGATAAAAAGGAAAATAAAAAAAAAAAATAAAAGAAAAGAAAACGATGAGTTAGCTTAATTGTTTTGCGATAATAGGGGGATGAAAATGTAATGGAAAATAATTATCGTAGAAAGATTAAAGTATTGAAAATTAAATAAGCCCTGGAATTATCTATATATAAGTATTTCTTGTTTACGATACACACACAGATATAGATATAGTAAAAAATGTGTCGTTAAACTTTCTTAGATGGGTAAAAAGTTTTTTACTGTTACTTAAAATCAATTATTTTCATTCGACAGATTTATAATGCTAATTAGACAATTAAAAGATTGACTATAATTTCAGTATGTACTAAATTTGTCATATTTTTTTTTTTTTTTTAATACTCAATACAATTCAATATTATAATAATAATAATATTTAAGAGAGTATATTCAAAAACGTGATATTAAAAATTATTAATAAAAAAAAAGACATTTAATATGCGTAACAAAAAATTTTTTAAAGGTAAATTATTCTAATTTAACGATAAATTTTAAGATTATGTATATATATATTTTTTTTTGCTATTAAAATAATAAAAAAATTATTTTGAATAAAACGTAATCTGTAAATAAGAAAAAATAAGTATTTATTAATATTATTATATATTGTGTAAAAATAAGTATTTATTAATATTATTAAATATTGTGTAGAAATAAGTATTAATTAAATTATTTCATATTTATTTTTTAATATTATTATATATTTATTTATTAATATTATTATATATTTATTTTGTAATATTATTATATATTGTGTGCTCAATTTATATTAATGTATGGCATTAGCAAAAATTACTTATAATCCTCACAAAAAAATGAATTGTACATTTCTTTACCATTAAAAAAAAAAATATATATATATATAATATTCTATTAGAAATATTTATTAGTTAAATGATCACCAAAAAAATGAAAAGAAAAATATAAAAGTCGTATTATACAAAGACGTTTGTTAAACATAGTCCTAAAGGGGAAAGAATAATTGATATTTAAAAATAACCTAAAATACAGAAAACTTTTGACCCAACTATAAAAGTAAAGAAAATCTTTGAGTCCCACCCTTGTATATCAAAGTATTTACCGTAAAAAAGATCGTTCCAAAATCACGACACGAGAAGAAAAAAGGGGCAAGAGAAAGAGGAGGAGAAAGAGGAGGAGGATGGAAGAGGAGGAGGAGGTGGAGGAGGAGACGTATATATCCAAGAGAAATAACCCATGAGTATCGCGTTGCACTCTCGGATTCCTTTGTTTGGACGAAAGGAGAGATCGAGTTTCTGGGCCGTACCTAATTCCACTTTTTCACGACGCACACGACGAATTAAAGAGGAGGGACTAGAGGGACTTGTGAACGGTGACCGTAAGATGACGAGGAACAAGAAGATGATGATGAAGAAGAAAAACAAGAAGAAGAAGAAAAAGAAAAGGATCAAAATGGGGATGGAAGTGAAGGAGAAGAACGATGTGTGATGCCAAGAGTTTGCTTAAAAAAACACTATTTTTTATTTATTTATTTTTCTTCTTTTTCTTTTTGGATATGAGTCATCCATCCGACCACCTATTAGGGTGAACCAAAAGTTCGTATGTTTATCTTGTTGTTTTTCTTTTCAAGTCAATAAAATTATTTTATATAATATGTTAGTAAACAATCTAACAAAATAATTTGATTGGAAAAATACTAATTTAGTAGGTAAGCTAAAAAAGATTCTATCTTTCTGATTTAGAAACAAGATTTGACTAATTAATAATTAGAATTATGTATGTTTGTATTTATTATATTATATATAGTTATGTTAGTTATGTAGTTTATATTTATAATACATATTAATTTATTTAATAAAATTATTATGTATATTAAATATATATTATAATAAAAAAATTATAATATATATTATAATAAAAAATTATATTATAAATATATTACAGTTATTATAATATAATATATTTAATATTATATATATTTTATAATAAATATATATTAATATTTATTATATATATATAAAATATTTATTAACATATAAAATATATTAAAATATATATTAATATATAAAATAAATCTATTTCTATAATATATACGTATGTGTATTGTATATTATTTCTATTATAGAAATTAGAATTATAAATTACTTATAAATCACACTGAGAATTGATTATATTTAATTTTTCTATTAATAGAAAAATACAAATCAAATATACAAGTAAAATATTAATTTAAAAAATATTAATAAAAAGTTATCAATAATTAAATAATCTTAAATATTAATTTCAAACCATTGGTTCATCCTAATATGCACGAACTCTTCTAACTTCTAAAAATAACTAAATAATCTAATAAATTTAATTTACCTTTTGATTGATCGATCGATATGCAAAATTGTAATTTGTATGTTAAGATTTGAGAAAAAGTTCGGGCAGGTGTGAAGGGAATTAAAATCCAATACGATAAACGAACAAATGTAGAACTTTTAAGAGACTAAAACAGTGTAGAAGTTTGTCGGCCGTATCGTTTGCAACTGACTGAAGAATAAGATGCACCGAGAGAAACTTTGCGCCCCGGAAAGGAGGTTTCTTTCTTGTCAAGTAGCTAGTCTTAAAGCTTACTTCACAATCAGCTAGTAGTAGAAGAAGAATACTCGAACTCTTCTTGGACACTTCTTTCTCTTTTTTTTTCTTTTTTTTTTTTTTACTCTAATTAGAAGAACAATTATTTTTTGGGTGGCTTTTAAAAATAGATAGAAACGAAAACAAAACAAAAAAAAAATGATTTATATTTATAAGAATTTTGTTAAATTTGTTCAAATGATTTGATATAAAATTTTCTATCGATTAATATATAATATATAATATATAATAAAATAATTAATTGTGTTTAGCAAAATTAATATAAATTTCTATATAATAAATATAAAAATTATTAAAATAATCAAATATAAAATATAAAATTATCTATCAAAATTAATATTAATTTTTATATAATATAATAAATTATCACTTTCAAAATTAATATATTATAAATTTCTATATAATATAAATATTCTAATTAAAGTTATATAATTATCAATTTAGAAAATAATTTTGCACAAGACAATATATCTATCAAAATTATTATATTAAATTTCTATATATAATATAATATATAATATATAATAAATTATCTAAAAAAATTAATATATTAAATTTCTATATAATATAAAATTCTAATTAAAGTTATATAATTACCAATTGAAACAAAACAAAAAACAAAAAATGTTGCACAGACAATGTAACACGTGAAAATAAAATAAATAATTAAAAAGAAAAAATAAGAAAATTACGTGGTTTATTATTTTTTTTGTAAAGATAAAAATAAATAAGATGATATTATGAATGTCTGAGAAAGAGAAAGAGAAGAGAGATAGAGAATGTTAGAAAAACACATGTGGCGTATGTGTACGCTAATATACTTAAGAAGGAAGTGATAAAAATCGGTAATAAAGGCCGATAAATAGCATAACGAGCAAAGTCCGAGATCGTGTGCCTCCGAGGGAAAGGAAAACGAGTGTTAGAGAACGATATTAAACGTTCTCTCTCTACGTAGTTTTAACGCACGTACTCGTCTCTGCCTTATCTTCGTCTATTAAAACGAGCAAGGTAGGAAGGTAGGAAGGTAGGTAGGTAGGTAGGTAGGTAGGTACGTAGGTTGCAAGGAAGGACAATTGCGAGCAGAATAGTAGATACACCAAGGTTTACATAACGATTCTCCATTTCTGAGCTTTCAAACCTTCATACACGTTTGCGAAGCAACTAAACAATAAACGGGAGGGGAGGAGGAAAAATAAAAATAACACAAAACATTGCGATAAGGAAAATAATGTTACGTTTTATACGAAAAAGAAAATGAAAATATTTTTTTTTTTTTTTTACGAATGTTATCTACAAAAAATTCAATATCATTGTGTTAACAAATAACAGAAATTAACGAAATGCAATATAAGAATAATAGAACAAAACTTTTTGATTTTAAATGAATTATATTATTATTATATAATTTAATTGAATACGAAATATAATACATTTTATTTAAAAAACTTGAAAATATTATTAAATAATAAAACGTGTTATTAAAGAAAGAGAATATAATTAATTATTAAGATATTTTCTTTTTTCAATAAAAAAAAAAGAAACAAAATAACGTTCGCATATAAAAATTAATAGAAGTGTTTGTGAGTGATAAAAAAAAAAAAAAGTTGGAATAATTTAAAATGTGCTGAAAGAAAAAGGAAAAGAAAAAGTTGGCGATAAAGTAAAAAAGAAATTGCTGCCTTTGGCTATAAAAAAAAAAAAAAAAGGAAAGAAAGAAAAAAAAAATAATAATCTGATAGAAAAATATAGAGAAAGACGAATGAATATAAAGTTGAGAAGAATCGTTGTGAACTGTAAGGAGTTTATAAAACGTAGACTAGAATGCATCGGCACGTCGAAGACATTTCGATGTTCGTAACTTCTTGTGGGGGATCGAAGAAAACGTGGCCTCTTCGTAGAAAACTCAGACGCAAGGCAAATACCAATAATAAGAAAGGAAGAAAGAAAGAAAGAAAGAGAAAGAAAAAGAAAAAAATAAGTATATATATRTATACTACGTAACGAGCATCTGTCGATCGGTCGTTTGCCCATATCGCCGTTTATTAAACGTATAAAAGATGGAGTATGCAACCAAGCAAAAAACCTTATTTTAAACTTTCTTCATCTGACTCATTAATTCATTTTTTCAAAACTTTTTACGACGAATTGCTTTCCTTTTTTTTTTATCTAATTAATTTTAAAAGATTTTTTTTTTATATAATATATACAAAATATTTATATTGCAATACATTGTCAATGTTTTGTAAAATAAATTATAAGTGTATATATATGAGAATATCTTGTTCATAGTATAAATATATAATAATAGTTTAATAGTATTTCAATAAACATAATAATTGTTTTGTAATATTTTAAATGTATCAAAAATATATAATAAATTATAACTAGCTATATATATATAGTATAGTATATTATTAATAATATAGTACATTTATTATAATATAGTAATATACTATTTTAAATAATATAATAAATATTATAAATAATATACTATACTATATAGGTATAGAGTGTATTATATAGTATTTTAATACATCTACTTATATACTATAATTTAATAATATTTTAATAAATATAATAATTATTTTGTAATATTTTGTATTTATAATAATTTGTGACACTTTAGATACTTAATATTTATAATAGGAATATAATAATAATTCATTTAAAATACTAACTCACAATAAATATAACGATAAAATAATAAAATAGTAAACTCAAAAATATCTAATAATAATAATAATAATAATATTACAAATAAATGATTTCTTTTAGAAACTCATTGTGTTTTTTATTAATTTTATAGGGAAAAATAATTAGCCAAAAATATCGAATGAAAGAATAATTAATTTTGAAGATAATTTTATTAACTTTTGATCAACTATCGTATTAATATTTAATCGATTTATCGTTCGATAATATATATTAATGAAATTTAATTATCATTTCTATTATTCTACGTAGAATATTATTCTACAGAATACGAGTATTCAGTTCAATGATTTACTGCATGATCTTATGACCTTACTCGTCGTAAAAGAATACGAATAATTTCTTTAGAATCAATTAAGAAATATTTAAACGATCAATGAATAACAAATTTCCTCTTATCGCGTTAACAAAAAAAAAAAACTATTCAAACGTATTTAAATAAATATTCAATTAGTCAATGGGTTCTAAGAATTATCAATAAAACAATAATACGTTTCTCTAAATGTGCCGTGCCGCGTTTTCATCTCTAATCTCAATGATAATATTTTCTATCAAACAAAAGATTAAAAAAAAAAAAAAAAAAAAAACAAAGAAAATAAAGAAAAGTTTAGTTTACATAACTCTCGTGAAACTCGTAAGAACAAACATTTTCTCGACAAAAATATTGACGTAGAAAAACATTTTTCTATTAAATAATCACCTCCATATTGCAAGCAGAAAAAACTTGTAGAAAAAAAAAAGAAAAAAAAACAAGGAAAAGATGTTAAAAAGTTATAAATAAAAAAAAGAAAAAAGTGTGTCATCTATCAGATTATTAATCGAAGGTAAACATTCGTTATAATTAAAAAGAACAAAAGTCGAGATGTGAATAGTTGATTTTATTACGTAAATACTTCGTCATATTTCTCGTAGGTAGAATCGATTGAAAACAAGATGTTATATATGTGTTACAAAATGGTGTTCTTAGTCAATCGAATAAAAATCAATGCAATTCTACAATATATGTTCCCAATTCAAAACAAAAGTCATTTCAATCAATAATTTATGGATATGTATTAGTATTTATGCGTAAGACACATTCAAACTCACAGCATTTCTCAACCATTTTTGGATTAATTGACCTATAAAATCTGTTTTCTAAGACAATATAAAAAAAAAAAAAGAATATATTTCAGTGTATTTTAATGATACGTCTGGTTGGTAGGGTATATAAACTAGAACTTTCAGAAAATGTCTTACAAATTAATTAACTTTTCTTGCTTCTGGCGTAAGTTATTTACTTCCATTCCGTTTCCCATTAAAAGTTTGATGAGGCCTAATATTGGACGGTGGTTTCACAGATTGTGAGTCACTTGCTGTTAGACTAATTAATAATGATTTATAAAACTTCTATTTATGTAGTTAGTAATTTATAATCAAATATCATGTGTACATATTAATCTGTAACATTGATATATCAATATTCAAATGAATTTAAATCGAATGAAAATTCACGTAAATCAATATAAAAATTGTACAATAAAATATAAACGCGTTATTAAATGTTCTCGTTTAAATAAAAAAAAAAAAATAAAAAAAAAAAGAAGTGAGAATCGTTTAAAAAAAATATGACTATGGGGAGGATGATGATATGAAAAATTGGGGACAAAATAAGTAGACTATATATACCCTCGTTAAAAGAAACGTTTCTAAACGAACGGCATCATCTGAACGGGGCATATCACGATGCTCGGAAAAGGCGATTGAGGAAGAAGATTCCTCTAAAGAAACGAGCTCTGGATTCTCTCTTTCTCTATCTCTCATTCTTTCCCTTCTTTGTCGGTCCTTAAGAAAAGGATACCAGAAATACCTTTTTTACGAGTACAATCACCCCGAGAGATCGTCGAAGCCACGATCCGAAGAACGGCCAAAAAGGCTTTTCAAACGAGCGCTTCTATATCTTCTGAGAATACTTTTCTTCTTCTTCTCTTCTCTACTTCTTCTTCTTCTTCTTCTACTACTTTCCGTTGAATACACGAGTCGAATGGTACGAACGGTTGTACACAGAGAAACAAACAGGACAGAGAGACATAAACACACGTATAATCTTAAAGACGACGATGACGACTACGCGACGACGACACAAATACATGCGGGGATGAAGAAGACTATGGTTATATACGTATACTAGAGTAAATACTAACACACTAAACATATATGCATCGTATCACATTTACAGATATACATATATAGTGTTCATCGTTCTAGTTACGTAATCGGGCCAACGAGGCAGATAGATAAACAAACATTTCGTTCGAGTATTCAATTTCCGATATAATTTCCGAAACATGATCGATCGATCCTGCAGCATCAGAAAGAAAAATACGTACAGTAGGACAAGTGACAAGTGTATAAAGATAAGATCAATTCAATCATTTGAATATTGTTCTTTTTTCGCGGACTAATTTTTTCGCCATTTTAATTTACAATCAAAAACAACGCGCGCGAAATTTAAATATACGACAAGGGGGATAATCGATCCTGCAGCATCAGAAAGAAAAATACATATAATAGGACAAGCGACAAGCGTACAAATATAAGATCAATTCAATCATTTGAATATTGTTCTTTTTTCGCGGACTAATTTTTGCGCCATTTTGATTTACAATCGAATATAACGCGCGCGAAATTTAAACGTGCTGACGGGGGGTAATAATCGATTTATCGATGAGATATTATTTCTTTATTTCATCTTCTTTCATTGATTTACAGAAATAGATAGAAAATAATATTGAAATAAATCAAGGAACATTTTTCTTTTTCGATAAGAGTACATTTAACGACTAATCAATTAATGTCTACACATTTAAATAAATACAACATTTTAAAACGAGATAGAAGTAATAAAGTGCCGTTAAAAAACTGTCTCTTTCTATTACTCGTAGAAAGTTTTCCTGTAATAACAACGGAATGTAATATAACGTAAGCAAAACTTGATTCAACGAGGCATGTGTTATAACCTTCTCTTCGTAAAGAAAAAGAAAAAGAAAAAGAAAAAGAAAGAAAGAAAGAAAGAAAGAAATAAGAAAAGAAAAAGATGGATAGATAGACGAACGTCCTTGAAACGAGAGGCGTGGACAAGAAACGATTTCGAAAGATCGATGACCCTTTCTAAGAGAAATGAGAAAGAAAGAAAGAAAAGCAAGAAAGAAAGCAAGCAAGCGAGCTAATTAGATRGACAGAGAAATAGAACTAGAACTAGAAATAGAAATGGAAATAGAAAGAGAGAGAGAGAGAGAAGTTAGGTCAAGAAAGATCATTCGAGAATTCTCCGTTAGTCGATCAAGCTTGAAGGCTATTTAACATTCCCTGTTTGGAAAGGACGCACTTTAGGAATCACAGATGTCCGTTGGTTGGACCAAAACTAGCAACGCTAGTTTTCAAACTTGTTCCAACTAGTTCCCTTTACAATCTCTCTCTCTCTCTCTCTCTCTCACTCCTTCTTCTTCTATTAGATTGACATAGACAAAAAATGAAAACGCAATGTGTGTGTGTGTGTGTGTATGTTGGGTGTCGTAATTGGTCATAGAACGACGACGATATTATTTCATTGGTTATCTCTGACACGGTGCGAAGAAATAGGCGCGAAAACGCGAGAAGGGATGACAGCTCGCAGGAGAGACGGCAGCAAGTGGGTCAAGACCTCTCGGAAGGGAGGTAGAAGTAGAAGTAGAAGAGAAGTAGAGGTGGAGGGGAGGGGTGTAGGGAGGGGAGGAGAAGTTAGCACGGTGGACGGAAGGGACAGAAGGAGGAGGGTGGGTGGGAGGAGGGGAGGAGTCGTCGACCGATTCGATCTCTTTCTCTGTGGCGACTCACCTTCTCTTTCTCTCTCTCTCTCTTTCTCTTTCTCTTTTTCTCTCTATATCTATCTGTCTCTTTCTCTCTTTCTCTCTCTCTCTCCTTACTTCGACTTGGAGTCTGCGGTAACGGCTCGTAACGATTTGAAACGGGCGCACTGAGTCCGGCGCTCCATGCCTGACGTAGACGACGCACCGTGGGCCCAACGAGGAGCACCACCAACAGCAGCAACAGCAGAAGCAGAAGCAGCAGCAGCAGAAGCAGCAGCAGCAGTAGTAGAGCGGGCGCCGCACCACCACCACCACTACCACCACCACCACTACTACTACCTACTACTACTATTCCTTTTACTACTACTAATGTATAGGAGCACCACTACTACTAATTATATGAGGAGCACCAGCACGAGGAGCACTACTACTACTAAAATACTAATATACTTGGAGGGATCACCACTAACACCACTTACTGATGCCACCACCTACTACACACTCAACCCGACGACCGACCGACCGACGACCGATCTTCCAACCGATCCTCCGACCGCTGCTTAATCTCCTCCTCCTCCTCCTCCCCCTCCTTCTTCACCTCMTCCTCCACCTTCTATTCCTCCTCCCGTGTCACCGTCTCCCTCTTCTCTTCCTCCTCCTCTTATTCGTTGCCCTTCCTCTACGCGTGCGTGCGTACTGCGTGCCGACACCGTCACCGTCACCGTCGCCGCCGTACTCGTCCTTACCGTCTTCGTCTTCGTCTTCGTCTGCGTCGCCGTCGCCGTCGCCGTCGTGAATGATGTCGTTGTCTTCCTCCTTTTCCTTTTCCTAATTGTCCAAGTCTTCCTCGTATTAGTCGTTGTTATTGTCGTTGTCGTTTTCGTTCTTGTGTATCGTTACCGTCGTCGTCGAGATGTTCACCTTACTCGACGTACACTATTTTACACTGATCTATCAACTATATTTCTATCTATCTATCTATATATGTATGTATAATGTATATATATATGTATCTATCTATCTATCTATCTCTTTTTATCCTTCCTTTCTCTCTACCTCGTGTATGTTGTGTGTGCCTCTAGAAAACACCTCTTCCAATAGCTTTCCTTATTTTTCCAATGCTGTCAGCAAATATGCCGGACATTATCAGCCGTTACGTCCTCGACGTCGACGTGATATCGCGTAGCCTTCCTTCACAACGAAGATCACCGCGCGGAGGCGCGAAAAAATTAAAAAATTTCGTTAAAATACGGGCGGACCAGCCGTTAACACGGAGGACACGAAATTACACACGACCGGAGTACGCGGACGGCCAGCCGCGACGCTAGCGTCGACACGCGCGACGAGCGCGGCAATTGAGTGAGACAGTTGATGATCGAGGGAGAGGGAAAACGCATATCTAACACCATCTATCGAGTTTTTTTCGTAACTTTGATTATCTCTGTCGATAACGTCAATTTTTTACTATCGAGAATCGATATATTATATTCCGGGTCTTTTTCTTTTTTTTTTTTCGATTTTAATTTTTATTATTAATATTGTTGTAATAAAATTGATAAATAATTAATGTTTTCGAATAAATAAGTTCTTTGGAAAATTATCCTTTATTCATCATTTATATCCGGCAACTATCGTAATAGCATATCTAATGCACTTTTTACTTATATATATACATACATATATATATAATATATGCCACATTAGATTTTTTTTCTATAATCAACTAACATTCTTGGGAATGTAAAGAAGCGTATTTTTCGTATGCTAAAATTTGAAGTAATTTATCCTTATACGTTGGATCCAAGATATCCTGTAGTTTTTTTTCTATAGTAGGAACACAATCCCCATAGGAAGATATGAGTTTTCGAAAACTCGTTGCTTTCGTTAGATCCAAGTTTAGGTGAGAGGTCAACCAACGCAACGCATCTATCGGTAATGGACTGTCGAGGGAAATGCGTTTGGTTATCGTTTTTATGTATTCCACGCACGTATTTGACAATTGCACTGGCTCGTAGCAGTCGTAATTTTTACACTTGTTGAATACCTAATTGGAAAATGTGATTACAGTATTCAAATCTTATACAGGATTGCCTTGGGTAGACATTTGAATTTTTACTTACATCGGTCTCGTCCATTTCATAATTCATCTCTCCACACAACGAAATGCCCCAACAAAATAATGCAACCGCTGCAACGCTTGGATAATTAGTACCAACGATGTCACAGAATTGTTCGAAAAATATTTGAATCATCGAAGTAACACACTCCAATGAACCATTAGATTCTATTTTACAAACTAGCCGAGATGCATCTCTTCTTACTTCAACGTTATCATCAACTAGTAATTGCAGCACCGTTGTCCACCATTGCAACAACGGCACTAAAATATCAACCAAATTTTTTGTTGTTATTAAAAAAAAAAAAAAAACAACAACTATTCTTTAAATACTTACAATATTGTCGACAAGCGTCCGTATTTGTATAATAAAGTTCATACATTATTTCAAAAACGGATCTTCGAAAATCAACTTCTAAACTACTGATCCACAAATTCTGACAGAAATAACTATACACATCTTCTGTACATTTTATCGAAATTGTATCGTCCTAAAATCAAACGAATGCATACATATATACATGCACAAATAAATTATCCATATATTTTTACACATATTTAAAATAATGTCTACCTTTAACTCACAATGCAACGTGCAATAAGATTTGCCAAGTAATCTCAAATAACTGCTCCTTTCGCAATAAGTACTTTTTTTAGTATCAATTCTCATTTTGTTCAAGACTAGATTACAAATTTCTTGTTTGTCGTAAAGATCCTCCGTGGTCGATGATTTATCCATAAACATTAGGCTCGCATAAAGAAAATCAAAAATTGCATCCTGCAATTCAGGATTATATTTAGGTAGATAGGCCAAAGAATTACAAGCTACGTCGATTGCACGATCATTTAATAATCTTTTTTCATGTGGGCAAGTAGCACCATTTATAACTTCGATTATCGTAGTCCAAGCAATTGTTTGCAATTCGGGTTCAGGTACGCTTAATATATGTAGATGTATTCTAGCTGTAATATTAAGCATGTAATGTTGTCCTATAAAAACAATTAACTTAACAGCTGAAACTTTATAGATTTCTTGACTAGGTGCTTGCTTTAGGATATTGTGTTCTAAAACGTGTCGTTTTAATGTACTGGATATATTCAATAAAATTGAATCTATAATCCTAGAAAAAAAAGAAAAGAAACCTTTGTAATTTAAAAAGTACACAAAAAGTTATAGATAGTAGACTAATTAGATATCTCACATCTTATAATCCGCTTTGAGTAATTCATGAAGCGTATCTAAATAAGCGGTTGCTAATGGAAAGCAAACAGGGCCGTTGCTGTTTATTTCTAAGTTCCTTAAAATCCATATTGTACCTTCGAAAAATGAACTAAGCTCCAAAGGTGTTAACTTTTCTTTTATAGTTTTTATCCTTTTTATCATTTCTAGGATCTAATCAAAATAGTAACAAGATATGGATTATAAAAGAAAAAAATTAAATAATCGAATGGAACTTACCTGTAACATGTGTCCATGCATAGCATTTAATGATAAATGATTAACTTGTCCAGAAGCTACTATTTCAAACAATTTTCTAATAATATCAGTAGCATATGTTTCTGTCATCAGTGGTACGAGGGCTCTGGCTGCTAATTCGCGAGTTTTGCAGACAGGTGACTTCGCACATTGAGAAACTAAATGAATGAATTCGTCAATCTAAAATCACATGTATATCCTTACGTGTTTTTTCTTCGTAAATTAGATTTTTGTAATTTCTGTATTTTTTTTTTTTATTTTTTTTATTTTTTTTTTAAACAATATATAAAGACCTTCCAATTAAAATCTCCTTCATCTTGATTATAACTGAGATACAATCGTGACAATAATAATAGAATCGATTGTATGTTTGGTTTAATTAAACTCTCGTTGATAGATACGAAAGTTTGTAATTCGTCCAACATGAATGGTAGGAGACTGGGATATCTTTCGAAAAATATTTTACACGTCATTTTATTATCAGTGGTTAAATTGATATGATCTTTCGTTCTTTGCACACCGAAAATTCTAATGATCAGTGCACTGAACAAAAGAGTTGCTGCATTTCGTTCCTATGAAAAAAAAAAAAATAAATTATTTATTTTAATTATACGAGAAAAATAACAATGTTCTAAAATAAAAACAAATCTTACCGCCCAAGATTTGCCATCGTAATTTTTAAACGCCGCTATTAGACCATCGGCGATAAATGTTTTAACCAAATCACCCAATGGAGAATGTCTGAATAATGCTCTCAATATATTTAAAGCGTGGGTTTTAATTTCGGTAACTTGTATTTTATTATCTTCGGCTAAACTTTCGTTTATATCCGTTCTCGATAAGTCGATAAGATTTTCGAATTCCGAAAAAATAGTTTTGTCATAAACAACACGTTTTATATCTGTCCAAATATTTACATTATCTTCCAGTTCGGTGAATCCTAACAATATTTTCATTACGGAATGCAATGCCGAATTATTTGCATTATATTGAATCAGAGGTTCAGAAGAAACGAGTGCCTGTAAAAATAATTTAGATTCAATTATATTTTACGCATGAATTGGTTTAAAAAGAAAAGACATTTATGTTGGTCAGTTAACTTACTTGCACCATAAAAGGTACACCTGCGCTTCTCCTAGTCGCACATATTTTAAAATTACCAGGTAACAATCCAGTTATTGCTAATAAAATTTGATGTAACCAATGTTTAGGTACTTGATTTAAATTAGTATTTTCCATACGCCAAAGACGAGTGCATAATTGATTAAAACCGACGTATGCTTGTTCAAACGCACCACGGTGTTTAGTTTCGCTAAGAAGAGTGACTAGATGTTCTCCTATTTGGATAATCTAACGGGATCAAATCAAATATTATAATAATTAAACAATTGATTTATCTTAGAAATAATTATAACTTCATAAATCTTACTTGATTTTCGGTCAACAATTCTCCTGGCAAATTATGATTGGATATAGTTGATTTAATTGCCAAATGACCGAACAATAAGCTGATCTCTTTTACCGTACGCCACGAACAAAGTAGTATCATTTGTGGTGTTACTATCTCTTTATCTGGATTAAAAAATAAACCATTTATATTATTTGGATTTAAATCCATTGGCAAGTGTCCTTCGGGAGATGAACTGTTCACTATTATTGAAACAGCTTTGTTCAATTCAAAGCACATTGATATAAGCTTAGAAATGGTTTCTTGCCATAATTTTTCTCCACCTACAATACTGTATCGGATTTTAATAAATACAGTATAACAACATATTTTAACGAAATATATAAAGAATAAAAATCATTCATAATTACCTCAAATTACAATCGGATAATAAACTTCTCAAACAAAAGAGATATCCATAAAGAGAATATTTAGTAACTGCCATTACTATATTTTCCTTAGCTGCCATCAAAGACACCTTTAATATATAAATAATATTAATTATATAAATTAATAAGAAAAAATGTATAAATAATTAATTGAATAATATATAGAGTGTCCTGGTGATATAAACGAGTAGGTAGTGCACAAGTATTCAATAAATTGTTAAAAATCCTTGTATGAAATAAATTTGCTCGTTTGAATCACCAGTTATCAATGATTATGTATAATACATACCTCTAATTTTCTAATTAGAAATAATATTAATTGCAAAATATGAGATTCTGCGATTTCATCAGGAAAATCATTTATATTATAATGTTTGCTAAGCACTTGTTGTAACAAAGGCGACAACATACATACTTTAAACATATATGCTGCAGTTATACTATCTATTGGTCTAATGCTATTACCCAAATCAGTAGCAACATTGATTATTTCACAAATACGATTTTCTACATCCAAACCCAAGGTTATTGGACCGATAGATTTCAATATTCTAAAGGCCATTTCTTTGTTAGTTTCATACGTGTCTAATAACAAACACATAAAGATTTTTTCCGCTTGTTTCGAATTCCATGTAATATCGCGAAATTCTTGATCTAAAAATTCTAACATTATGCAAAGTATTTGCAAACAATTTTTTCTACGGGAATACGTAGCATCGGGATAAAGATTGTTGACGCATAAATCTCGTAAATTTAAAAAGAATCCATTATACATTGCTATTTCATGAGCAGCCTTAGACGAAGCTTCAGAATTATCTATCGTTACAGAAGGATTCAAAAGTTTCAATTTAAATTCTTGCGATATCGTTCTCTTCATAACATTTAAACTATCCTTTATTCTTTTTAAAGCCTGAAAAAGACAACACATTTATAGAATTTATAATTATTTTATTATTTATAAAAATAATATATATATATATATATATTTATAATTCTTACCTTTTTAATATAAGGTACATATATAAACTTTTCACCAAGATTATACATTAAAAACAAAAATATAATATCCAATTCGGCATTTGTAAATTTTAAGGTACTCTTCTTGGATTCAACGAGAAGGGCTAAGGCATCCAGCCTAACCTACATTCAATATATATATATACATTAATACTTAAACATTTACGTTCTATTCTATTGTATCAAATTGTATAATTGTATTAAAGAAATATTACGTACATCTTCGTTGCAATGTTTAACACATGTTTCCAACACATTGTAATCTATCGTATTCCTCCACTTATCACGTTGATTAATAAACTTTTCATGGTTATCCAATTCACCACTTCTCTTCGATACACGCAAATCGTTAAGTATTTTATTTAAATCCTGTTCAGTCATTTTTTACGTTTCATTTGATTACAAATCCAATATAATAATTCGTGGTTAGACAGCATGTATACCGAATCGCGTGTTTATTTTGGAACTTAATAATTATCGGAAATTTCTTAATGACACACTAGCGACATCTACTACGACCTTCTTCCTCCTTTCATCTAGGGATACTTTCATCCAGTCAGTAGTGACATCTACAACTTATTTAAAAAAAAAGGAACAAAAATTCGCGCCGTTGAATATCTGTAACAAAAAAAACAAAACAAAACAAGAAAATAAATTTAAAAAAAATACATTCTAATTTGATAAAAATTAAATCAAATCAATAATTAAAGTAAAAGAACGTTTTAATATTAATCTTACATTGAAATAATGTTAAATTAAATTTTAATAATTATTGTTTTAAAAACAATTCATTTTACCTCTAACAGTCTTCGATTATTTCGTTTAGAAATTTTACGAGTAAAATTTATGAGTAAAATTTAAACAAATAAAACAAAAACAAAAAAGAGAGAAAAAAAAAATACCAAAGTATACGAGAAAAATAATTCGAGCAGTGGCTTGGCGAATAAAATTCGCCTTTAAAGTTCTTTGAAGACTAATTTTAACCGCGCCAGTGACTTATTGTGTAACCGAGCGTATTTCTTTCTTTCTTTTTTCTTCTTTTTTCGTTTTATCTCTCTCTCTCTCTCTCTTTCTCTCTCTCTTTTTCTCTTCTTTTAAACCTCACTCATCTTTTACCATCTTTTATTTTTTTTATCCATCCCTTTAATTAGCAGCTTTTTCCAGTGTCTTCAACGTTTCCTCTTAAACTTTATATATTTCAACATTTATTAAATAATTGTCGAAAATTTGTTTGAAACATTGAGCTTATAAAAAGAAAGAGAAAAGAGAGAGAGAGAGAGAGACAGAGAGACGGAGAGATTTATCAAATGGGATTAATTAACACATTTATTAGCACGTAATATGTATTTTGTAAAAGCCATGGTTATTCGAGTATTATTTACTATATAAATATCAAATGATTTCAAGCAAATAGTAACACCCAGCTAATTAACAGAATAATTCGATATACATACACAAACACTTGCATATATAAACATGTACACACCAAATCTGTATAATATATAAATAAATAAGTGACATTTCATATCATAGATACATGTGTGTGTGTGTGTGTGTGTGTGTGTATGTGTGTGTGTATGCATTTCGATCGTAGAAATTTGTCCCGGTTTTACGTCGTGTAATCTAATTACACGTACACACAACAAACACATGTATATTCTCGTTTACCAAATAAATAGAAAAAATATTTTTGAATCTTTTAATATACATAATTATGTTTATTTCTGCATTATCCTTTTCTTTCTTTTTTATAAGTCTTAATTATCTTGTATATTTATAGTCGAATCATTAATTAAACTGAAAATAGTAGGTACGAAATGTCATTACGTTTTGCGTGACATTAAAACGAACGAAATTATGTTTATGTTTGCAAATCGCTTTCATCTTAGAACTCTTCTTTTTTTTTTTTTTTTTACACGGCCCGTTAGTTCAAAGAGAAGTCTTGTAAATGTAAAATATAGAGAAATATGTACAAGTTAAGAGAGATAGCAATAGAAAAAAGAGATAGTTTGCTCTTACACATTTTATACGAGTGTTCATTTTTCTTACTTAAAAGATTCGCTTTCATTTCGTTCTATTTTCTAAGGACCCTTTTTCCAAGGATGTAACTTTTCATTTCTTTTCTATCTCTCATATTTTTTCTTTTATTATTATTATTTTTTTTTTTTTATTTGTTTTTTTCTTTTTTAAATTCAAGTTTATATCGTATCACATTCTACTCTAGTTGGAAAATATTAAAATTATGCGAGAGAGTTTAATAAAAGCTAATCTTATCGATAGTTTTATTTTTAACTTGTGCATTTAAATCGTAACCGGTCTTTTAAAAAAAATTCATATATATATATATATATTTTTTTTTATAAACTAATGCAATATTGTTGTTGACAAAACGTTTGTAAAATGGGAATGAAATATATTTAAAATTTGTAAAAGAAAAAGACAAAGAGCATAATAAAGACTATATAATATAAATTTATATTATAAATATAAATTATAATACTATAATTGTATTTATATATTTTAATATATAATTTATATTTACAATAATAATAATAATAATAATAATAATAATATTTATTTTTATATATGTATATATTTATAATTATAATAATAGTAAAAATAATATATAACATTAAATGAAGAGAAATTTTAATTCAAAATTTATATAAACCTATTTATAATAAATATTATAAATTTTTTTTTTAAATATTTTTATTATAATACATAAATACAATTAATAAATAAATATATTAGATAAATAAAATTATATAATATTAAAATATTATATATATATTGTATATACTGGTATATATTTTTAACAAAAAGTTATATCGTATTTAATTTAAATGCAAATAAATATAATGCAATTATTTGAATAAAAGAATACTATTTTCTATATAAACTATAAAATTATATTTATAATTATAATAATTGTAGTAAAAGAAATAAAAAAAAACAAAAAACAAACAAATCAAATGAAAGAATTTTTATTTAATATATTACATATAAAAAGAGTCGAGAGTCAAACGTAAAACGCGTGCGTAAATTTTTAATGTTAAAAAAAAAAAAAAGAAGAAATGAAGGTGGACATTTTACGATTTGAATTCCAACGTTTTGCTTATCAAGCAAAAAATGATAAAGTTTATTTCACGCTTAAGAAAGAACGCACCTAACAAAGACAATGAATTATTATTACAAGGTACAACATAGTGGTTTTTATTTCGTTCCGCGTTTCTATATGTATTAGTTGGGGAGGGCAAAGATCGATCTTTTAGCTTGTTGCACAAGAGTCAGCTGTCGGGATCTTTCGTTGTTTTTAATTACGGATCTTCATGGGAAGGATCCCAGGGAATTTCCTAGCATTCTCTTCCTTCCTTTGGACAACAACTTCTTTTTCTTTTTCTACATTCTTTTATATACCATCTTTTTTTTTTTTTCTACTACTATTTCTTCTATTATCATCTAACCAAATGAACGGGCACACGCTCTCTTGAGAAACTTTCTTATTATACTGTTATGTGTGTAAGTAATCTATTCCTTGTAATAGAGTTAGAGGTAATCGTGTACTTTTATTTTCTTTTTTATTCTCTCTTTTATTTCATTTTATTTTATTTGCTTCTTTTTCTTCTTCTTCTTCTTCTTCTAATTCTCTTTTATAAATGATGAAGGTCACTTGATTAGACAAATGTCTTAATTAAAACAACGTTTCGCACCAAATGAAAAGAATCAGAAGAGATTGGAATTGAGATTAATCAGATTTATGGTTACCATATATTTCTACCGATCGTAGAATTTAAAATCCACGCATACGCACGCACACACATACACACATTTGTTGTTTATCGTAATAAAAAAATTAAAACGAATAATACTAATAAATTTTCCTACGATCTTTTTATCGCTGTTATATTAAATATAATAATAAACAAATATAATAATTTATAATTTTATATTACATTATATTATTTGTTTTATATTTATTATATATTTATGTATAACAATAATTATATATTTTAAATTTTAATTATATCAAATATAACATAAGATAGTGTAATTGTATTGTATTGTCCATACATATATAAATATATATAATTTTTAAAAAATTACGCGATCTTATGTATCAATATTTAAATAAACAATCGAAAAATAAATTTTCCTATAAATCTAAAATATCCTTAATCAAATTTAACAAGAAACATTGACAAAGTAGTTTCTTAAAAAGAACAAAATATTTCTTCATTTTTTGATATAAAAAAAAAAAAAATAAAAATAAGATATATATCAAGCCTATTACAGAACATAAATTATTTTGACAGATAAAATCTATCAAAAAAATATTTCGTACCAAAACCAACCCTTAAAGGTATTCATTTTTTTTTCTTCTTACAAATATACCTGTACATTTTTCTTGAAATTTACGTAATAATTCAAAAACTTATGGGTCGATAAGTGTTGCACCTGTTATAAGAATAAATGGGAAACATTGTAACAAGGAAAAATTCGTGTTTTTTTTTTTTTTTTCTAAAAAAAACGTTTTAAAACGAATAATATATATATATATATTTTTTTTTTCAAACAAATCAGTGAAATCCAACATGTTGTGTGAAATACACCCTGTATATTAGATTAACGAGACTTGGTCCATGGGTACTGGTACACTTCATCCATGGTATAGCATCGAACGAGTACAATTCTCTCTCTTTCTCTCTCACATACTCTCTGACACTCTCATTCACTTCATCTCTCTCAAAGCACAGGATATCGGACATAAAGTCCAAGCCCCTCTTGACGCGTTCAACGGAGAATTGCCTGACACACGTAAATAACCCGAGAATCGTCTACTAATTCAATTTGCTTCCTCTCCCCCCTCTCCCACTCTTCTCCCTCCTGTCAAATCCAATTAACGGGACGAGTCACAAGGCTTCCAACGGCAATCGGGAAACTCCAGGGCAATTAAATCCAAAAAGTACTTTGTTGTCAAAAAAAAATACTACTTTTGATATTTGAGTATGTTTTGCTAAGAAAAAGACAGAAAAACAAAATAAAAAGATGAATCCCATTCAGAAAACAATTCAGGAAAAACAAATGCGTAAGCATGAATATGGATATGTAATACAAAGAAAAAATAAATAAATATACGAATAAACGATAACAATTATTTTCTGTTTTTTTTTTTTATTTTTTTATTTATTTATTTACTTTTTTTTTTTTTAAGACTTGTTTTGACATAGCAAATAAATCCGTATGAACGTTTGCAATCTTTGACAACGCAGTATCTATTGATTTTACCAATTTCTTTTTTTTTTATCCTGAATCTTTTGTTATCTTAACTTTTAATTATTCGTATATTTATAAATAATTTCGTTATTTAGTCAACAAAATCTATATATAAATATAGATTTCATTTGTGCCCAATTGATAATCTCCAAAAGTACTTTACCAATTGTATTGAAATTTTGACACAACGTTGCATTTGCATACAACTAGCTTTCTATTACATTAATTTATTTATAAAATAATTAATTAATTTAAAAAAAAAAAAAAAGAAAAAGATACAGGTAAATCCAGCACTATCTGTTTGCCATAGATTTCTATAAGTGCATGAAACATTTGAACATAACCTCACCTTTATCACATATTTTGGCTAACATAAGCCACAGTAAAGCATGGTGGGGGGCACAGTTAGTATAAAATAAATATTAAAAAATTTTCACGAAATTATTTAAAAAATGTATTATATATGTATATATGTAAATATATAGATAGAAATGAAAATACCTTTAAGATAGGAAGGAAGCGATTAGTATAATACGTACGTCGTAAACGTATGATCGATAGAAGGAAAACGATCTATGATCTATGAGAAAGGTGTATCCCCCATGATACGGAAGCGTAAGAGTGTCTACTTATAAGTAGACACATATAGTACTAGTAAGTAGACACACATAAGTAGACCATAGAAATTCTCTCAACAATGTTTTATATTATAAAAGAATAACGTTACTATACCAATTTGTATTACGAGAATATAGTAGAAAGAAAAGAGAAAGATAATGGATTATGATGGACCGTGATTCGTTGCTTCATACTATATGCATAACATATATGCATGTATGCATGTTATTCCACCATTCAAATATATACATATAAAAATATATTTCCAGGTAGAAAACGTGTGGGATTTTCTTGGTGGAGTACGATAAGCGATGTTTTAGCACGATTAATACAATCGATCGGATCGATATTCGTAATCACTAGGATTGAATAACAAAAGTGAGTGGAAAATGTTGAGAGAAAAATGCATGCAACGAGAGTAGGTGAAAGAGGAGGAGGAGGAGGAGAAGGAGGAGGGAAAATAAAATAAAATAAAAAAAAAGCAAATAAATAAAACACATCGCGGGGAATGATCCAATCGTTTCACCATTTCTATTTGGACCTTTTATTTTTATTATTTCTTTTTTGATCTCTCTCATTCTCTCTTTTTATCTCTCTCGTATCTGTCATATAATTTCGATATTGATTTTTAGGAATCCTCGTAGCGTCAAAACTCGGTCGATTCCGAATGGTTTATGTTATATGCATCGCAATCACCGGCAATTCAATTCAACGATTTGATTCACAGTCAATATGTCAATCTTCCCGAGTGAGAGAGAGAGAGAGAGAGAAAGAGAGAAAGAGAGAAAGAGAGAAAGAGAAAAATGTGCGTTTGCGTAGATACGACAACGATTCATCGATGTCCTCAACGTTTTACAGATGATGATTTACGCGCGAGAGAACAAATACGAAAAAAAGAAATAAAGAAACAGTGATAGATAAATGGATAGATAAATTAACAAGCATTAAAGTGTATAATGTCATCTTTGAAATTTGTACACACACACACACACACAATAAATTATTTTATTAGTCATAATATAAATTGAATACGATATGTCTCTTTAACGTCGATATTATCATCTCTACGATTTATATCAAATTTATTTTTATGTATCTACCCCATTCATATCCCTCATACAATTTTCTCTTATTTTTCTGTCAATGAAAAATAAATTTCATCTTATTAATCTATTTTTGTGTGTGTGTGTGTTATTTTTTGTTTTGTCTCTCTTTTTTCTACTCTCTCAATTTTCTCTTACTTTTCTGTCAATGAAAAATAAATTTCATCTTATTAATCAATTTTTTGGTAATTATTTTTTATTTTGTTTTTATTTTTACCTCTCTTTTTTTATTCTCTATATTTTCCTTTTTTTTTTTTTTTTTTTTTTTTTTCGTACGAGACAAAAAATTCTCGTAAAGGAAAATACGATTAATCAATTTTGCACTCTCGTTGTACCTTTGTTTAAATAAAATAATCCACTTGTAAAACCGTATTGTGTTGTGTTATTCTTGTCTATAGTAACACACGCGTTCACGAGTATCTATAATGCAACACCTAGAATGATTTTTTTTTTTTTCAAAAGCGAACGTGAAAAAAGTAATAGAAAAAGAAAAAAAAAGAAAAAAAAGAAAAAATTAAAATTGAAATTGGAACGAGAGACTGACTACGTTTGGTAACTTTATCATAGGTGTTACACTTTTCTCGCCTAGTGATTGGTTGTGTTGTTATTGTTATTGACTACTGTTGTTGTTGTTGTTGTTGTTGTTTTCGTTTTCTGCTCAACCCTTCTTCCATCTATTTTTTTATTTCTTTCTTTTTCTTTATCGTATACTTGTTATATCGTTGGACGTTGCAATAATAAAGAGAGTTTGTGCCGGTTATGTAAAAAGTTACGTCTCATATTTCTCGCCTAAATACCTGCCACGTATCTGCATCATTTTTTTCCTGTTCTGTTTCTTTTCTACTACCGGCTATATATATATATATATATATATATATATATTTTTTTTTAGTTCGTAATTTTATATATTTTTTTTGTTTCGTTAACCGCCATCGTGAAATATTAAAATTCATTCGGCATTCCGGTAGTAGTAGACTACCGTCCTGTTCTTATTTATTATTTAATTCACCGCAAGTCGTGTATATTCCTTCCCTTGATATTTATAAAAAAAACAAAAAGAAAAAAAAAAGAAAAAATATGAAAAAATATACCGAAAGAATTCGTGGGATGTTTTTTTTTTTTTACTTTTTTTTTTCGTTCTCTCTTTTCTTTCCTTTTCTTTTTGTTCCGTGTTGTTCAACTCACGTATATAATGTACCGGCAAGCAGCGTGGTTCTTTAAAAAAAATTAAAAAAATAAAAATGTGAAAAAAATTAGCTTCCTTTCTGTCTCTCTCTTTGTCTCTCTTTCTTTTTCTCTCTTTCATATTTTGTACGAAAATCGTGGCACGATTTCATTTCCCATTTACCACATATATGTTTTTTTTTTTTATATGCATATATATATATATATATTTTTGGACTTTTTTTCGGAGCTTTTTCCTGAGTGGAAAAGTTTTTCCTCTTCTATGCACACAGGCATATATATATATATATATGTAAAGAACGGTTTGACGTGTCTTCTTCTTCTTCTACTTTTTATTTTATTTTATTTTTTCTGTTCCATCGCGACGAATTTATGACGCGTTAGACATGACGTATCGTCATACCTTCTATCTCACTTTATTTCTCTAGTTTTTCTCATTTTTATCTTCTTCCGTTTATTTATCTCTCTTTGGAACACGTATTCCAACATGCACCCCCTACCCTTATTTTAACTTCTTCACGTTCTTGACTCTTTACGAGTTCGAAAAGAGAACATAAACGACGAAGGAACTTTTGGAACCTACCCCTTTTTCCCACCCTTTTAACGTCTCTCTTCCTATTTCTTCTTCTTTTTCTTATTGTTCTTCTTCGTCTTCGTTCTTGTTCGTTTTCCTTTTTCGTGGCTTCTCATGTCAGACAAAAGCACGTACTTACTTACATTTACTTCCGTTCTTTTTTTTTTTTTTTTCTTTCACCCACCAGTTTCCGTTTAACGCGCGTTATCTCGGCACTTCGACTTCTACTGCGAGAAATAAAGAAGAAGAAAAAAAACAAGAAGAAAAAAGAAAAAGAGAGAAGAAAAGATAAAGAAAGTTGGAAAACGAAGTGTGGGTATCTTTCTTTAAATCGAAGTAACCTCTTTACCTTTTAATCATTTTCACCTAACCTAAGTTTATTTTCTACACACATCTTATTTCCACCTTTTCTTTTTCATTTCAAAAAAGAAAAAAGATCGTTAACCAGTTAATTGTGGAGCTCCATCTTGAAAGTGCGCACCAGTGTGTGTCGTCGAGGTTAAAATTGTTCATTTTTAGAACAAAATGAACTAAAAACTAAATCAAAATATAAAATAGTAATTTACAAATCTTTCATTTCTTCTTAGTCATCTTGAAATTTAAAAATATATGTTTCGTTTTACATAAAATAATTACAATTTAAATAACAAATAATCACTACGTTATACGTAGTAAAAATTAGTATACTAATATTAGTATACTAATAATATTATAGTATTTAATTAAAAAGTAAGTAATAAAATTAGTATAATGATACTATTATAGTATTAGTATACTATATTACACAATCCTAGTATACTAGTATTAGTATAATTATAGTATATTAGTAATACTAATTTATTATAGTACAGTAAAAAAATTAAATATATATATAGTATTAGTATATTAGTATACTAGTCATAATACAAAATCCTGCCACTTTATTTTCATGACGAGTAGATTCGTCAAACTCAGTTAACTGGTTAATGTGCTTATTAAAGAAAAAAAGCATAGTAAAAGGAATTGAGGAAATAAAAAGAAAAGAAAGGTAAAAGGAGAGAAATTACAATAAAAAAAAAAAAAAAAAAAAAAAATGAAATCGTACGGATTTCCTTATTCTTTTCGGCTCTTATGCAAAACTCGACGCACACCAAAATCCTATTTACCTTTCCATTAGGGTAAGTGCTTTTATAACGACTTTTAAATTACTTTACCGCATCTTTCTTCTTTACTACTTGAAATGTTTCCAAAGAAAAGCTCGAGGATTAAATCCTTTAGGATAGGTAGTGAGGAGGGGTGTGAGGGAGGGTAGCTTCAAAAGCCGCTTCAACGATTATCTCGATTCTTAAGGAACCTATTTATCGAACTAGATATCGAATCTCGACGAATCTAATAATCCCACCTACCGTATCGATTTTTCTACAATTAACTGAATTATTATTATTATGATAATTATTATTATTATTATTGTTATTGTTATTATTCAAGGCCTCTGTGTTACACAAAGTGTGAATCATATATAGAAATATTATACTTATCTTTACTTTTAATCGATAAAACAATTAATATTTTCTTTCGATGTCATTTTATTTTTGCATATTTTTATATAAAGAAATAAATTTTTAAATGGTTCCAAAATAGTCCTGTAATTCATTATATTCATAAATATTTAATTACAGTCATAAATAAGTTACTGTCTCATTCGTCAAACCTTTGAAAAAAATTCACACCGTAATAAGATAAGTTAATATTATATATAATATTTTATTATATATATATATATTAATTATAATAAATAAATATTAATAATAATAATTATTAATTATTAATATATATATATATATAATATTAATATATAATTATTGCGATGATAAGAAAAATTAGGGATTTCGTGTTATGGCTGTGGTATACTAATATACTCTATATATATAAAACAATATTTTTAATTTATTAAATTATTAAAATTAAAATTGAATTAATTATTTAATTTTATTATTAAATTAAATTAATATTACAAAATTTCAATTTTAATATTATAAATTAGAAATTATATAAATATTATAAATAATATTTTTTTTTATTCAACCATAAATCAAAATTAAATAATAATAAATATTATATATTCTCATAATACATACAAAAAAAAATATGAATACTTCACGTTATATAAAACAATATTATATATATTGTATCTATCTATCACTTTCTAATATTCGTAAGATTTTTTAAATAATAAAAGGATGAAAGACGAAAAAGGAGATGGGAAACTTTGAGTATAGTAGTTTAATAGTTTACCAAGTGTGTAAACGAAGAGTAGGTACTTCTAAGAGAAGCAATAGACTCAAAAGGGGGTGGGGAAGGGGAAAGGGCAGGGGATGAATGGCTCGTTGTTTCTTAGCAAGTCAACAACTTTGCCGCGAAATGATGGTCGAAATTTACATCAGACTGAGCATGATTCCGGCTATCGAATGCACAAACACAATTCGCTTTATGATCCTTCCCTTTCCCTATCCCTATCCCTTTCTCTCTTTCTTATTGATTAGACATTTCTATTTGTACAATCAGTCAAAGAATACAAGAAATGTTGGATATATCGTATCATTCGATTAAAAAAAAAAAAAAAATCGAGAAACTGGAACAACGGGAACAACGTTAAGAAAGAAAGAAAGAAAGAAAGAAAAAAAAAGAAAAAAGAAAAAATTTTTTCCTATCATCGCAAACGTCGAAAAGAAACGAAAACTTGTTCTTCCCTAGCGTTTTTCTAAATCGCTCGAATTACAAACTTTTTCCCTCGTAAAGGAAGTAAAGTAAAGTTTGCAAAAGCACGCGTTGAAAATGGTTTCACATTTTTCCAATTCGCGTACGAAGTTGTTGAAATTCTTTCGTGAAACTTTTTTTCTTTTCTTTTACGCGAGGATATATAAAAAGAAAAAGAAAAATATAGACAAAGATAAGAAAAAAAAAAAAATGAAGCTTTTATTCGACAATGGGGAGGAATAAACATCACCACAAACCACGTATGAAAAATAATTCATTTTGAATGTCTTCTCTCTTTCTATTTTTCTTTTTCATTTTTTTCTTTTTTTTATTTTTAAATTTCTTTTTTCTTATAATTAGATATATGGTATTTTATTTGTGAAATGTGTTCAAGCGTGTGTGTGTGTGTGTGTGTTAAAAGTTGTAAAAACCTATAAACAGTTACTAAATGACTGATACACATTAATCAAATTTATTAGTGAACAGAATATAAAACATAAATTAATCTTCTAGTAGGTTATAAATAATTTTATGGCGAATGTTTGTTACGACCATTAAACTATGGTTTTTCTTCCTTGTTATTCCTAATCGTTGAATATCTAGTTAACGTCAGAAAATTCATAGAATCTTTTGCGAGTATTAATCTCAGCAAGAGATCATCTCGTTTTCTACGTTTTACGATTGTAACGGTGTCCTAGCTCGTTTACACAATAAAACGTTCCTACCACTCTAATCGGCCAATCAATTCTAATGTTTCCTCCTTTATTTTCTTTCTAAGAAAAATGGTGAAAATAAAAATGACGGAATCTCCTTTGGACGAATTATCCTCGAAAGAATTTATATCTTTATTTTTTTATTTTTCAAATAAAAACTTTTTTTAGAATGAGAATGATTTGAAAAAAATTAAACAATCCGAGTAATTTTCTAAATAAAATACCAATAATAATATAATAATAAAATACTAATAAAATATGCTTAACATCAATACTAAAAATTCTTTTATTATCGATTATTACTCAATAAATTACATTGTGCAAAAAAAAAAATAAATTACTTTAGATAGATGCCGAATATATCCGACACATGTACTAAAAGAATTAATAAAATACTAATTTAACTAAATATTGAGTAGAAATAATTTAAATAATAATAATAATAATAATAATATTGAAATAAACCGAAATACTTATATTTTTGTATTTTTTACGATAATAAGTTTTCTTCTTCACTAAAAATAATAAAAAAAAAAAAAAACAGAAATAAATGTGCGAATGTTTAGAAGGAAACACATAACAGAGAAAGAGAGGAAGAGGGTTAGCGTAATCGTCGAGATATTCCCTAGGGTGTCAGTGACACATATATACACTTACATATATACTTAATACGTACATAGTACTACTATGATCCTCGAGGGTAAGTGTAAATTGTCGGACCTCTACAGGCGCTAGGATTACGCGTAAGGAAGACACTCTCCTCTCTACTCTTTGCGAGCTGAGTTAATGCCGGCTTATTCGAGTTGGAAATGTGGAAAAAGAAGACGCTAGAAAACTATCCTATATGTCTACGGTATAAATTCAACCCTTTCTATCTATCCCTCTATTTTTATCTATTCCTCTCTTTCTATCAATAACGCTATTTTTTTACAGAAAAAGCTAAGGATCTTTTATAAATTTTAGATATTTTTCTTAAAATCTTATTTATCTAATTGTTATATATATGTATAATATAATTTAATTAATTAATTATATATATATATAGAATGTGAATTTTCTTCTTTTTTTTTTTTTTTTTTANTTTTTTAATTTCTTTTGCTTTTAATTTGAAACCAAAAAAGGGGAAAAAACAAAGAATTATTTTCCATCGACAAACCTTTCCATCCTACGACAGGACAATTTTCTATGTTTTCTTCTTCGTTTATTTTTTTTTTTTTTTTTTTTTTTTAATGTTTACCCTTGAAATGTTTTACTTTCATCAAGATTTTTTTCAATTTCGACAGGTATCTATCTATTCTTTATTACTCGCTTCAAAAAAGAAAGAAAAGAAAAAAAAGGAAAGTTTACCAACGTTCGAGAAAAACTTCGGTTTCGTATTAAAACACGTTCCTATTTTCCTCCTCCTCCTCCTCCTCCTTCTTTTTCTTCTTCTTCTTTTTTTTTTCTTTTTTTTTTGCTCTTCATTTTATCAAGCTCTAGTTCGGCGTGTTTAATTTTACCAAAGTAACCTCACACAGTGATATTGGAGGGAAAGTTTTCTCTACCTTTAGAAAGACGCAAGGAAATTTTCATTCCCCTCGGGGGGTTGAAGTTTGATCGGTTGTTGATCGAAATTCGGATGGTATTGCATTTTTTTTTTGTCATTCCTGCTTTGAATGACCAAAAACAAGGAATCAAAGACTAGGATGTGAACATGAGAAAGAAATAGACGAAATAGATGGGACGAGTAGATAAAGCTTAAGCTTTTAAATCAAACGATATATATATATATATATATACGAAATTACGAAAAAGGCAGGGACTGATGTTGTTTTATTTATATTTTTTATGAAAAAATTCTAACCCCTAAACTTCTTATTAACATCTTGAATGAAACAAACGTGTTTGTGTTTTACAAATTAAAATTAATAATTTTTTCATTAATGTGACAAAAATTCAATATTAACGTATCAGTAAAATTATGAATTAAAATTTGATAATAAAAAATAATAATTAGAAAAAATAATATTAAAAATGTGAAACAAATAATTTTAATTAACTTATTAACAAAAATATGAAATAAAATTTAATAATACAAAATAATAATTATAACATTTAAAAATAGAAATAATAAAATTGTAATTAAGAAAAATAATATTGAAAAATATTGCAAAATAATAATGATGATGATGATTATAATGATGATGATTATTATTATTATTACTATTATTTCTATCAATTTTATACTATAACAATTTTACAAAATATGTGTTAGAAATTTTTGTACAATTTTTGTGTTTTCTGTTAAGAATAAGATTTCCAAAAATAAACCCCCACGTCGGTAGTGAAAAGCAGTTTACGTCCGATGCGTTTTATGGTAAATGCGTCCCTGGAGCAAGCTACACCCCTTCAATGTCTTTATATTGTACATTGCTATACTTATACATACTCACGACAAAATACACATACATACACATAAAGAGAGAGAGAGAGAGAGAGAGAGAGAGAGAAAATCTCCAGAATGAGCTTTCCAGTTTGTCTCATAGGAAAAGAAGAAAAAAGAAAAAATAAACGGTATAGAAAAGCTCGAATTCGTGCAACGATTTTGGTTCACTTTAGATCGAAATCGTCGATCCGTAAAACGAGTTACGCTTCCTTCTGTGTCCTTTAATTTTCTTCCTTGCTACGTCTTATTTTTCCCCTCATTTTTTTGGTTCTTTTTCAATTTTCTATTCTTCGACCTTTGATAGTCATCGATTAAAAAATACAACCAACGATAAAGAACAAAAGATTGAAGAAGGAAAAGAAAATATGTGGAAAGAATGAAAAAGAAAAAAAAAAACGTACAAAAAATGAAACAAAAAGGGATGGTGAAAGATGTGGGGAGTGAAATCGATTTTTCTTCTTCCTTTTTTTTTATTTTTTTTTTTTTTTTTGGTGAGGTTCGTCGTGTGAGTAAATATCAAAATAAAATAAAAGGAATTTTCTAATAATTTTCCTTTTTTGTTTTTGTTTTTTTTTTTTTTTTTTACCCTCGGAGTTTTGTGTGCAATAAAATAATAAAAGAGAACGGGGGAATTCTGATATATCGATTCGCAAATCGAAAGCTCGACTTGGGCATATATATCACTGGAGAACTGCATTTTTTCCGCTCCAGTTTTCTATTCTTCTCGAATCTCGCGTATATTCTTTCCTTTCTTTCCTTTCTTTCTATTCTTGTTTTATTTCTTTCCCTTTTTCTCTCTTTTATATATATATATATATATATATATTTTTTTTTTGGGGGGTACTTTTTTCACACAAATCCATATTGACTCACAATAGGAATTAATGATTTCGGACAATTGTTGCGAATAAACGTGAACAAAATAGGGGAATTCCTGAAAATGACATGAAATATAATCGACACCATAAACAAAATTGTTATTTTTTTTTTTTTTTTAATTAGTTAAATAGGGAAAATATTAAATTTGTGTTTTTGTAAAAATCAGTAACAATTAATACGAATTTAATAAAATTATACTATAATAGTAGAAAGAGTATACTATAATTAACTATTAACAAATAATTCATTCAGTGTTCAAGAAGTTTGTAAATTTTGATTACGAGATTATGGGACTTGTATTTACGTTCCATTAATTTTCTATTGTTTTGAAATTTTTATGAATTTTCCTTTAACTTATTTCCAATAACGTAATTATCCTTAAAGTAACCATTTACAATTGAATCAATTTGTATTTAAAACAAATAACACGTTATATAATTAATCGATTATATTATTATTATATTATATGATATATAATACAAATAAATAAAAAAAAACAATATTTTAACATCGTAATTTATTTCTAAACTACTTTATATTAAACAAAATCCATAAATAAAATCAAAAAAATATTTAAATGAGATGTTCTTACCAGAAAAGAATACTTTCAATCTAAACGATCCGATACAAAGGTTAAAGAGATAAGATAGGTCTCTTTTTTTTTTAATGGGATATAGATAAAGAAAAAAAAAATACAACAACGAAAAAAGGTAGTCGAAGAGTGGTCCTTATCTACTCTTTTGGCAAAACTTTAGTCGACTTTAATGTTACGAAGACGTGTCCCAGGTGGGTACGCACACCAATGCAACATCCCAGTTTACTATAGATACTTTGATAGCTTTCTTCTTATATGTATACGTATATAACGGGTGTCTTAAGAAGAAACTTCTCTATCCGTCATTGTCGTAACTTGAGTGAGATTAACGATCGTCGAATGGGAACTGTCTCTGACAGTACTTTCTCTCTTTATATCTCTCCCTTTACCCTTTATATATATATATATAATATATTATGTGTCTTCGCTTTGTATATATGTGTGTTACTGTTAAAACGTGATATCTGTTAATCTATAGAATAACGATTGATTTCATGAAATAATTCAATTGATAATTAAAGTATGAAATATATAAGACAATATTATATACTTTAACTAAAGAAATTAAAAATAATTGTCAACATGCATAGTTTTATAAATAAGGATGATTATTTTACGCTGAAAAGAAAGAAAACAATTTTTTTGTTTCTTGATAAAAAATATAATACAAAATATAAAAGATAATGCTAATGGAATTTTTTGACAAACCAATTTATTCTTTGGTTACTTTAGATACGTTCCATGGTATCTTGTAAATGAGGGAGGGGTTGAAATTACATTATTCTTTTTTTTTTTTTAATTTCAGATAAGTGCATAAACATCACAAATTAAGCAATTAGACCATTTCTAGTTATGTAGTTTATTCTTGTTGTTTTGTTTTTTCTTTTCAATCATTCAAATATCCCCGTAGGAATTTCAAACTTTCAGCTTGCAGGTGTATAAATATGTATTAAAACGTGTAAAGTGTTATACGTGTAAATAAACTACATGCATACATTTATCTAGTCATATACTTTGTAGTTTATATTATATAGAAGACATTTTACAAAGTGGAAAGGACTACTTCGGATACTAATTTCCGTAGCTGCTTTTTCGTTTAATGTAAAACGTAAAATGAGAAAATGAGAATGACGAGATCACGAACCGTATTGTAACGAGAATTACTTTTCTTTTCAAAAATAAACTTCTCAGTTAAGATATCATTTTCTTGTTTAGTTTAATAAACTAGTTATTTTTCTTATAATTCTATTTTTTTTTTTTTTTTCTATGAAACTTCTGTGTCCAGAATTATTATTCTTTTTTCTTTTATAACAATTTAATATTTAACTAAAAATACAGAATATATTTTGTACCGAATTATATTAGTATTTTAAAATGATTATTATTTATTGAAAATTAATATTTTTATTTATTATTAATAAATATATATGTAAATATATTATATTTATTTCACAATAAGTAGAAAATAATAATTTGTTTGCATTTATGAGAAATGTAAAAAAAAGGTGTAAGAATTGCATATTGATGCGTGTTCAAATATTTAATTATAAATTAATAATTTAAAATATTGCAAATATTTTTTCTATTTAATTGATATTGCACATTTAACATTTATGTAGGTAATATTACATAACTACAAAATCAGGACACCTAAATTGTCTTGTATTGTACAAAAAGTGTATTAGAATATTACAATAATTATTAATTAATCGAAAAGAATGTGTATTGGTACTTAAAAACACCAAGTATATGATCGGAGTACCATCAACCTCGAAATTCACCTTCAGACTGACAAATTGTCATTTATGAAAATTCTTATATTCAATGTTGTTTATATGACTTTCCGAACATTGCGCATGTGTACAACGGTAATAATTTACCTAATTAATAGAATTTAAGATTATAACGTTCAGATTTTAGTATTTTTTGCATTCTATTGTAATTATTTTATTGTTCATGCGCAGTGATAACTATTAGAGTTAAATTTTGCTAATTTATATTAATAAATAGAATTTTTAGTATAAACAATCTGATTTTAATATTTTTTTTATTCTAATGTAATTATTATTAATTTTCGAATTTTCGGTAACTAGGATCCACCCACCCTGGGGACAACTAACAAACTATAGTTTGTAAATATAACTATAATATAACTATAAGTTGTAAAAGTAATTTCGGCTTGTCATCAATAGGTAGCATTATGTTTATTTCGTTATTGTTTTGTTAGTATTAGAATTGTTTAGGTATTTAATTTAAAGTTCATTTTTTACATAGAAAGTTAATAAAATTTAATTATTGAATTTAAAGAGTTCACTTTTTTTGTATAGAAACAATTGAGTTTTATTTCACACGAGAAAACCAAAATTACTTTCTTGCAAATCCAATAGTTTTCCTTCCATAAGACTTGCAGCTATTATACTAACACAGTGTAAATGATAATAGTTTTGAAAAAAAATAAAAGAATCTAATACGATTTCTAATTAAAGGTATGAATATAAATGAAAAAGTAAAAAGAAAATAAAAATTAAAATAATCGTTGGAAGGTTATAGAAAATAAATCATATCGTAATCTAGATTCGATCGGTACCTAGATAATTGTGTAACCACAGGTAATGAATATAATATCGTTGTAAAATTGACGCAATTAATACACCGAACGATAATCGAACGCTGTTAAAACAGTCCTATAGGGAAAGTAATGATCAAAGTTTCGAACCCGTTGCTGCTGTGTTAGTTTCTCTGTGAGATATTAAACGCACTAGACCATTACCCTCCACTATCATTGTATATGTGTGTTTGAGTCGAATGTGTGCGTGTCCTTCCTATACATCATATATATATATATAACCAGGAAATTTTCAACTTTTGCGGTAGGCTGAATTTAATTCCAAAAGCTTTACCATCTATATCCATAGTTCGTCATTTTCCTGATGGATTAAAAAGCATTAATGGTAGGATGACTTTAATTGCATTCATTTCGTTATAATTACAGTCGTTATTACCGATTTTTAATTATTTTTGTTTTTTCATTTACGAGTTTATTTTTATCTCGTGACCACCTCCATAATTTCACGAGTTATGACAAATTTTTTTCCAATTTTATTCTACCGTAAAAATTGTTCATTTTTGTAATAGATTGTACTGCAAAAGGTGTGAAATCTTATCTACTAAAATTTATTATTCATCACTCATGCTCACACTACCACCCCCTTTTTACCTGTAAACTTCAAGTTAGGTAACAAAACTTATTATTAGTTATAAACAAGGTTATAATCAGGTATAGCGATTATATGAATTTTTCTTCTTATACTAGTTTATAGAAATTATATAACTATTATCTTGGAAAGTTCTACTCGAGATATATTTTGAAACAACCTGTATTTATAGTAAGTATGTATTATATATACAGTAGGCGTAAAGCTTGGCGCCGATAGAATTGAACGGAGAACGTGCTGCTATCGAGTTACATTCACGATCGTTGTCGTAATAATTACGTGTCACTCGTCTAGTTATATATATGTATGTATATAAGTTTAATATATGTATATGTGTGTATGTATGTTATGGAAATGAAAAGAGACAAGAAGAAAGAACAGAACTAATGCACGTGTATATATTCAAACACACGCAAACATACACATTATATGAAACGTACTTATATATGTGTGTATGTGCATGTGTAGATGCATATGTGTGGTGCTATTATTTAGGCCGCACCCAACGAGACCGCAGACGCATTGTTTGCCCCTGTCGCAGACGGGAGATTCGGTCACGTGGGTAACCCTTGTCTTTTGTCCGTTTAACAAAAAGAATAAACAAATGTGCAAAAAAAATAAATATTAACTGTGCTAGCGTGTGTTCCTTTTTTTTTTAATATTCTATTCTTTTGGATGCTCTATTTTACTTGTTGTTTATCATTTCGTTTGATCGAGCATTTTTATTTTGTTTTGTTTATTTGGTACGTCGTTGATATTTTTATTGATTTTGAATTTAAAAGAAAAGTGGAACAAGAAATATATGTTTTTAATAAATATTGCAAATAGTAATTAGTATTTTTAATTAAATATTATGTAATTTATGGTGATATGTAATCCTACCGGAAATTTTATCTTCATTATAATTTCTTACATATTATTATATATATATATTCTAAATAAATATATTAATCTATATCAATCCTAATATTTATAATAAATATTGATAAATAATTATATCTAACTAACAACGTATATTTATAGAAAAATACCAATTGAATTAAATAAAAAACTTTATATTGTAAATAAATAAATTAAAAAAAACGCACACAAGAAAAAGAAGTAAAAAATTAATATTGTTAATTAAATCATCAATGAAGAATCTTCGTTACTGATAGGTCAAATTTTGTTCATCCTATCTCATATTCTCGAAAAACGAAATACGACAGATGAAAACAAAAAAAAAAACAAAGGATAAAATTAATAGAACAAAAATAAAAATAAAAATAAAAATTTAGCCGGAAAATAGATGTGAATTGTATGGGTCATGTTTCAACCTGTACTTCCTTGGTAGTCGATATTAAAACGAGTAAAACGTTCCTCGTTCTCGTTCGACCGTATACAATATTGGCTCCTGCATACCCGTTTCAGTTCTATATATTTAATTACGACTTCTCTCTCTCTCTCTCTCTCTCTTTGTCCTTCTGTTTCTATCTCTATTTATTTCTCTTATAGAGAACACCTTTTGAGCGTACCGCATACTCGAGTTTCTCTCGTTCCAGAACATAGTTTCAACAATTATACCTCCTATTCCGATCTATATGCATATGTCTTTGCCAGGAATACTCAGGATCACATGAATATTTGTCTACGGTTTGATTCTAAAGCTACCCTATCTCTCTCTCTCTCTCTCTCTCTCTCTGTCTTTCTCTTTATCTTACTCTGTTTCTCTGTCATATGTTTCACCCTATGACTACCAAACAGGAATGATAGATAATAACAAAAAGACAGAAAGAGACAAAGAGTTAACATAGTACTTGTAATCAAGATTTTTCTATAGCTATACTAAACGAAAACTAAAATGAAAAAAAAAGGATGGGAATCAACCTTTTATATTTGTCATCTCTCTTTCTATCTCTCATGTAGTTTCAAATAAAACCATATATATATATATATATATATATA